>VKOC01000463.1:51911-95768 GCA_009364415.1 Spea multiplicata
ACTCTATACTCGCTACGCGGTATACTCACTGCGCGCTATACTCGCTACGCTCTATACTCACTGCGCTCTATACTCACTGCGCTCTCTACTCACTGCACTCTATGCGTTCTATATTCGCCGCGCTCTATCCTCACCGCGCTCTGTACTCGCCGCGCTCTGTACTCGCCGCGCTCTGTACTCGCCGCGCTCTATACTCACTACGCTCTATACTCACTGCGCTCTATACTCAGTACGCTCTATACTCAGTACGCGCTATACTCACTGCGCTCTATACTCGCTACGCTCTATATCAGGGGCGTCCAACATGCGGCCCGCGGGCCAAATGCGACCCACGGAACATGATATGAGTGTGATTGCTAACAGCTAACAGCAATCTGCTAACAGCAATCACAGTCCCATCATCAGGTTCCAGCATTCACTGGTTGCCTGGGTATGAAAAGAGTGTGTTTGCGGTTAGCACTCCTATCACGCCAAGTCACATTGTTGATTTTTTTGTCCAATTGTGGTGTGTTAATTTTAATAAAAGTGTGGTTAACACTAAAATTGGACAAAAAATACAATGCCCAGCCAACCAGTACATGCTGGAATCTGGGTATGCCTGAGATCGCTGTTAACAATCATATCATTTTTTTGTACAATTTTGGTGTGTAACTTACTTTTATTAAAAGTGTGTGTGGGGGGGGTCATTTTCAGTTTTGGCTAAGTGAACCCTGAATTTTCGGTTTTGCTCCAGGATTTTCATTTCGGTCATCCCTAAAATAAATAAACGATTTCATTTTTATCCAGAATCCTGAATTTGTAGTCAGAAAACTTTCTAGGCCCAGAAATCAGTGAGAGGAAAAGTAAAGGTTTTTGTGTCATTTACTTTATTTTAATCTGCATATTTTATTAAAGGCCAGATTTTCTCACAGTGAAAAATGAGTGCGGCCCGCGCATGTATACAATTCTGATGAAGTGGCCCACTGCAGAAAAAACTTGGACGCCCCTGCTCTATCCTCACTGCGCTCTATCCTCACTGCGCTCTATGTGTTCTATACTCAGTACGCTCTATACTCGCCGCGCTCTATCCTCACTGCGCTCTATACTCACTGCGCTCTATCCTCACTGCGCTCTATTAAGAATAAAACCGCTGGTTTCTGTAGCCGTTCCGGGGACGTTTTTGGGTTCAGATCCTTTGCGCTGCCGGAGAACGATGACGATGATAAGAGGGGGATCGCTGGCCCAGTTTGGCTCCAGGACTCAGATGTTTTCAGTGAGTAAAGGAGGTTAAGTTCTGTTAAATGAGACTCTTCGTGCTGATAAAAGGATTTGTGGGATTGACAGACTGACAAATAATTGGCTTTTTTTTTAAAGGTGAAGGTAATGGCAGAAAAGAAATAACCTCCGTGAAAACATAGGTGGGGGAGGGGACATTTCCTCGGGCGCGAAAGGAGCAGCAGATCTGGGGCAGGCCGGCTCCTGGGCTGCTCCACTCGCCCTACTGGGTGACTGGGCTTACTGGGGGGCTCTACGGCCCCCAATAGGCTCGTTGGGGAGATTAGAAATCTCCTTTCACACCAGACCTGCGCAGACCTCCAATAGTATTGTTTGGGTGTGAAGTAATACAGAGCCCCGGGGTATGACATCATACAGGACCTCTGCACAAGTAGATGAGGAGTAAAGGAGAAGGACCTCCTTGGTTTGGCTGGAGAATTTCTTAAATGGGGAGAAATAATAGAGCTCATGATTTCAGATGTCTGTTTCCATGGTGACTATACATGTGATGGTTTCTGTGTTAAATCTGTAAATATGTGTTGTTGGTTCCTATAGTTTATGGGTCTGTAAAGTGACGGCTGATCTGCGGTAAGTGAGCCGCCTGAAAATGACT
Organism: Spea multiplicata; assembly: GCA_009364415.1. Classification (NCBI taxonomy): domain Eukaryota; kingdom Metazoa; phylum Chordata; class Amphibia; order Anura; family Pelobatidae; genus Spea; species Spea multiplicata. The sequence continues at coordinate 53,779 of VKOC01000463.1, forward strand.
CCTGAAATCCCGTCTATAGTTTCAGGATACCGGATGTCAGAAAACGTGGATTTCTACAGATTGCAAATTTAACGAAAATTTGGCAATTTCATCAATTCATACAAATTGATTGGACGGCCAGGGCGGAGGAGGACGTCCCATCCCCCGATTAAAGAACCGGGGAGAGGTCGTCGCTGGAAGCTCCATCATCTTGCGCTATGATGGCGGACATAACTTCCCGGCGAACTTCCACCAAAATGGTGGATCATCTGGTGATATCCTCTCCCATGATTGGAGGATGGGGAGGGAGTAGAGGACGTGACCTGATGCTCCGCCATTTTGGCAGAAGTTTGACAGGAAGTTAAGTCAGCTTTGATGAGGATGAAGAAAGAAGGAAGAAAAGAGGAGAGAGGAGAACAAGAAGCCATGGAAGCAGAAGCGTTCGGCAGAGAAGGTGGGAGACGTCAGGACCCCGGTGGGACTCACCTTGGTTCCTGCAGTCCATGGGTCTCTGGCTCAGTGGAATATCTATAGGGGGGCTGCCCTTAGGTGCAGAAAGCAAGGGTCACCTAGGCACCGAGGGAGCAGAGGAGAGAGAGGGCCGGTGCACTCTGCTCCCTGCTACCACCTGCCTCAGTGCGGCCCTGACTGTGCCGGTGGGGCCGCGAAGCTTCTGTCTTAGTCGCGGTGCCCACAGTTTATGCTGAGAGGAATCCAATTGATTTATTGGGCGGGATCTCCCCATCCACACTTAAAGGGCAATCGATACACCGTATAAAATAAATAAATACATAAAAAATCATAAATATAACAAAAAGTCCCAGAAACGTAGTGTCCGAAAGTTCCATCCCCAACGCATTTGGCCCAAAAAAATAGTAATACTACGTGTGGCTTCTTCAGGGGGCGCGTAAAGGTAGTGTGTGGCTTCTTTGCTTAATACTCGCGCATGCGCCGTCTCATTCCATCCTTCCGTGTCCGTCACTCCGTCCTCTCTGTGTGTATTACGGGGGCCCTTATAGTTTATACGACGTTTTTAATAAACTAGAAGCGGATGCCTCGGTATCGAGCGATTCAGCAACACAACCCCCTCCCCCGATCGCCACTCACAAGATGGCGGCGCCAACTGTCAAATGTCAGAGTTCACAGAGGGTCTATCCAGACCCCTGCAGGTTGAATTCAGGTACTGCATTCAACCATGCAGGTCAATGGAGCCCAGCTCACTAATCACAATGTAATTACTGTAGTAAAATATAATGAAATAAAAACAATTATAATTTATTTTTAAATAAAAATAAATTGGTAACATAAAAATAATTCCCCACTGTCACAGAAAAGTCCATATAAATATATATATTAACATTTTTTATGAGCAAGTTCTACAATTAGCGCTATATCTTCACAAAACTTGTTGCAAGGAAAGAGTTAAAATATTTGCATTTTAAATGCCCATGGGGTGCCTGGTTTTAAAAAAATGTATGATGTTATGGGGTAGAAATTCAAAGATGTCACAAATATGAGACGTGGGCACAGACTGGCAAAAAAAGGTGGCCCTTTACCTCCCAAATAACCCAACAAACCCATGTATGACGGCGATATATAAATAATAATAACACATTGTACAGCGCTGCGGAGTATGACGGCGATATATAAATAATAATAACACATTGTACAGCGCTGTGGAGTATGACGGCGTATATTAAATAATAATAACACAATTGTACAGCGCTGCGGAGTATGACGGCGATATATAAATAATAATAATAACAATAATAGTGAAGAAAAGGACCAGCCGTGCCAAGGGCTCCCCGAGACATGCGCGCTTCCCTGGAGAGAGAAAACATGAGACCTAGACATTGATGACGGGTAAGAGCCGTTGGGCCATCTCCTCTGCCAGTGTGTTTAATCTGGCGCTGGAACATAATACTGCGGGCAGCTCAGACCTTAGACCCCTCACCCACCCGCATGGAAAGGATCAGACACATCGGATACATCGTTCTTATTAGTACTGTTACTATGGTGAGATTTATTTTCTTATCCTCCAATTCTTGCCGTTCGACGCGTTGTTGCTGTGTGGATTGGGAAAAGTTCACAGGTTGGGTGCCGTTGTGGAAATTTTGGACATCATTACCACATTTTGGTGAATCTCAGATGTTTATGCAATCTGATGTAATCCATTGGTTGCATCATAATATAAAACCAGTGATTTATACCCATACCTGGGAACTTGTGGGCTTCGGCTACCTGGAGCCTACACTTGCGGGACGCTTCCACGACTGCCCATTGACATAATGAGAAGGACCCCCATGTAAAGGGGAAATGTGCTTTGCGTTAGGACCCTGCTCCTGCAACCTGGGTTTTGAGCCAGAATAAGCGGCACTTCTCCTCGAGTTCTCAGGGCTCCATAAGTGGAGTGTGTGTTAGTGATTATAAGTAAGTGTGTTGTTAGGGGGCAATGATGGCTCAGACCAGCTGTTGAGTTGGTGGGCTCTGGGGCAATTTCCGCACAAGTACTCTTTGGTTTCAAGTTATGCCCCTGCTCTTGATTTGATTAAGCGGTGCTTCTTCCCTGAGGTCTCTGAGTCAGACCCGGAGGGTTCCCAGGTATGAGTATATGCAGGCTGTGCTCACGCCGGTCTGTGAAGACCTTGAGTCTTGGGTGACTTCTCTTTCTATGGTGTTGTTCCCAATGCCCTTCTGGGCTGTGCTCATGTACTGACCCATGGGCTCCTGAAGCTTGGTCGATGATGTTGGGCAGGACATTCAGTGCTGGGCACAACGTATGAGCTTCTTTGGGCTGTTTGTTGTTGCCTTCCCCCTGACCCCGTAGAGTTAAAAGGTACCCCTGGGGTAGTATAGCGCTGTATATGCTGTATCAGGAGTCAGCGCTTCAATACGTTCCAATATTAACCCCTTAAGGACAATGGGCGGTCCCTAAACCCATTGAAAACAATGCATTTTGAGCCCGTACATGCGTTGTCATTAAGGGGTTAAATAATAAAGGAATGAAGAAATGAATGAAATCATACATTCAGAAATGAACTTTGCACGCGGCGCCAACCTTTCCCAAAGCAACTGGAGTAACAAACCATGCTGTTTATGGATTATACATCGATTCTGGCGCAGAGCTTGGAAACTGCTCTTATCGCTATAGCAACCAGTGCAACAGCCCGCCCAGGAGGAATCTTTCGTTGGTTGCTGACGCCGCGTCACATTTCATAAATAACTCTCTATGTTGGCAGCGCGTTTCAGTCTTTTCACTTTGTTTTCAGCGTTTCTGAGAGAAATTCTGCTCTAGTATTTAACGGCAGGCGGGAGAAGCGGGCGTGAATGTGTGCGCCCGGATAGCACGAGAAAGCCACGTGCTTCCAATTGGCAGACGGCAGCCTTTTTAATAACATCATTTTGGGGCAAAAGTCACAGAAAAGAGACAATCAAGTTTCTATAAAGCATTTACTTTAGAAACACGCATCTCACCTAGGAGGCTACGGAAAATGGACGCGGCTGCACCAAAATGGAGTTGGGACTGAAGAGGAGAGGGTGGCCAAGGTAAGGGGGCGGGACTTGCCACACATAGGCGTGGCACCAGCACCCTGTAGGCTTGAAAGGGACAGGAAGTAAACAAGGCCCAGTGCAGCTCCCCCACCTAGGAGTTATACTCGTGATAAGCATTTACCTCAGAAACACACAGAACATCAAGGAGGCCACAGAGAATGGACGCGGCTGCACCAAGATGGAGTTGGGGCTGAGGTAAGGTGAAGGGGGTTATATATTACGGAAGGGGGCAACTGTAAGGGAAGAGATCGCTCTCAAAGCTGATGGAGAGCCGAGGACTCCGGCATAATAGAGCCCATCTGAGACAACGTGCGCAGGACTCGCTGGCATCTTAATCCAGTTTGGGGCCCAAACCAAAGCACCTTCTTTATGTGACTAAAGGGTGAGCTTAATGCCCAAACATCCCACGGATCCAATAATTCACACCCGCCAACGTTTCAGGGGTAAATGGGGACCCCTGTGCTGAGGGATGCGGGGAGGGCCGGGGGCCGGTCCCACCTTACCGAATAACCCACCTTACAAAGCCATGTGGGAGATGCAATGGAGGTTTGTGCTGCCCAGAATAATGTGATAGATTAGTACATGAGAGCAGGGTCATTAATCAGATCCCACAATGATGTCATTTTAAAAGCCTACAATTTACTAAACACTAATAATTAAATAAAATATCATTATTACTGGAAAAGGTATGATTTTTGTGTACAGTATCACCCGGATTGTGTTAATTGCGAGATACAGAAAGTAGATTTGTGACATTTACTTTTATTTGGGACATTCTTGTCTCCATATTTCAGAGCATATGAAACGCGTCACGGTTTATGATGTCACAAGGGCAGAAACTGTATTGTGAGGTCACACCCACTCACAGCTCCCGGTGAAAACGACATCCAGAGTTCAATAGGATTGAAGAGACAAAAACCAAAAGTGTGTTTTGTTTCCTTCATTTATTGTGATTGTCATTGGAAACAAGAGATTGGGAGTCACTCGGCCGGGGCTCAGTCCTTCAATTCATCCAGTCTGGGGTCACAAAGGTGAAGCCAGAGAGTTCATTTCTATCGGATGAAGAGGAAAGGCCAGACAGCTCCTTTCCATCGGATGAGGAGGAAACGTTCTCTGGGATCCGCTGAACCGATGGATACATGCAGCGTTTATCCCGCTGGAGATTTAATCTCACTGTCGGCCGGTACGGGGGAGTCGCGCGTCGGCTCTCGATGTCGTCCCACTTGATCTTTCGAAAGAACGGATGCCGCCTGATATCTCCTTTCAGTCCGAGGCGACGCTCAGGATCTTTCTCCAAGAGTTTCTTCAAGATGTCGCGTCCTTTCCTGCTCAGGTTTTTGCTAAGCCGGGGGCTGCCATGCACGATATCTCTGAAGCGAGCCTCCCAGTTTTTGCCGGCAAAGAAAGGGTAATCTTCGGTCAGCATGCGGTTAAGCAACACCCCGAAGGACCACCAGTCCACGGCAGCGCCATATGCTTGCTTGAGGTGTACTTCTGGGGCCATGTACATAAATGTGCCGCAAGGGTCTGTGACCTGTGCGGTCCCGAAAACATTTTCTGCAACAATCCCAAAATCGCAGATTTTTGCGTGGCCCTCTGCATCAAACAAGACGTTCCCCGCCTTCAGGTCGCGATGTATTATTCCCCGAGAGTGGAGGAACTGGACGCCGCACACAATTTCTGCTGAATAAAAGGCAGCTGCGGACTGAGTGAAGGAGCGGTAAATCTTCAGATACGACTCGAAGCTCCCTCCAGCCAAATACTCCATGACAAGGACAGCGCAGGTCTGCGTCTGGAAGGCCGCGTATCCATGGCACAGGAATGGGCTGCTCCGAGCCACCTCCAGGGTCCTCCTCTCCTTCATAATGCTCTCGGGTCTCATGGCGTTCTTGATGATGACCTTAATCGCTACCGGGGAGTCCCTGGCAGCCACAGAAGCCAACTCGACCTTTCCAAAGGCTCCTTGTCCCAGCACGGAATGTATGGTGAAGTCAAAGATTGACAGGGGGAGAAGACGCCGAAATCTTTTGGCAGGAACGATAATCTCCTCCTGACTCCTCCGTCTTTTGATGGGGATTTTTCCCTTCATCAGCATGCGCTGCTTTGGGTGTTGAGGTCCTTTTTGTTCCCTCTGCAGCCCCAGATCCTGGCTGCCATCATCTTTGTCATTAGCAGTTACTCTGCTCATCTCCTTTGTAATGTTCTCAGGTCTCATGGCGTTCTTGCTGATGGCCGTAACCTCTACCGGGGAGTCCCTGGCAGGGATGGAAGCCAACTCGACCTTTCCAAAGGCTCCTTGTCCCAGCACGGAATGGAAGGTGAAGCCGGAGACTGTCGTGGGGAGAAGACTCCGAAATCTTTTGGCAGGAACGATACTCTCCTCCTGACTCCTGCATCTTTTGATGGGAACCGTTCCCTTCATCAGCATGCGCTGCTTCAGGTGTTGATGTATTTTTTGTTCCCCCTGCTGCCCCAGATCCTGGCTGCCATCATCTCTGCCATTAGCAGTTACTCTGCTCCTCTCCCTGCCGCTGCATCTTTCTTCCTCCGATCCGCTGCTCACAGCGTTTCTGAAAACTTTTCTTACTCGTTTGCAGAATCTTCTCAGTTTTTTGGGGCAGAATCTCTTTAAACTCCACCGAAGTCCAGAAAGGAGGCAGCAATTCTGCACAGCGCTTGCTTCGCTTTTCTCCTCCATAATGGTTTGAAATAGTTGGTAGCAACACTAAGACCGCTATAGAATAGCACCTTATGTGTCGAGCGCCCAACTGCACCAAAGGGAAAGAGGAGCGGGCGGCAGCTTTATAGGCTCTCACCTATGATGTCACAGAGACTGATGATGTCACAGAGACTGATGATGTCACGGAACACTGAGGCTGCTGTGCTGCTGGTTTGCCAGCAGTGACCATGAATAACCGAGAATTCCGTTTCCTGCACAGATTTCGGTTTATTATTAGTTTTCATTTATTATTTGATGTATTTCCTCATTCATGTTTCTCCGTGAGGAGGGCGTTTGTTCACCCGCAACCGGTCGGTATTTCCAGAAATAAAGAAAAGAACAGCTTTGACTCTTATCCTGGCTGATGTTTCTGATTGAGGGCGATACATTTGTATCCAGTGAGTGCCCACTCACTCCTCTGTTTCCCCTGTCTCTCTCTCACTCTTTTTGTATATTCATCGTTGCTCCCTACATAGTGGAGTCCGCGTTATAAGCGGCTGCGCTGATTCTTTGCTGTTTATTATTTTATGTTTTTCACCGCGTAGGTTTGGTTACCGCTGATATCCGCTGTTTATTAAAACTGTTATTAATCATCAATTCAGACAAATTAATCACAAAAAAGGAAACTGACAATATGGAGAAGATCTTAAGAAAAAACAATCCTAAATCTCATAAATAACTGATGATGAAATCTCAAACCGTCATTCCTAAAATCACTGGAAAGGGGCCATATTGGCAGAAAATAAAGAGAAATCCTATTTAGATGCAAATTAATTAAATTATGTAAAATCTGGCAAAAAAATCCTGTTTTCTTTAATTTATTGATTGTAATTGGAGATATGCATTATGCTGTATCAGGGCCGCTCTCAGTACCCGGCGGCCAGGGCAGTCGTCTGGGGCCCTCAATCAGGAGGGCGAGGGGTAATCTGACTGAATGGGTTAATCTGACTGAATGGGTTAATCTGACAGCCGCCGTATCATTCATCTGACATCATTATTTTCCTTTTTGGGGCAAAACAGATCCTCCCCCTGATTGGTTTATCTGCTCAGGCTCACCGTTAGGGCCACAGCATGATAAAGAGAACGGATGCAGCTGCGCAGGTCCGAGAGAACATAAAGTCTCCGGCCGTCAGCGATAACTTTTATTGCGTCAATGTTTTGGGGCCTCAGAGGTCTCTTGTTCAGTTGCAGTTAAATGCAGATGAATGGAAGGTGTAGACTCGAGGTCTCCTCTTCTATTTCATGTATTGGTGGAGTGCGGAGAAGCAGCGTTATTTTGCGTGTTGCGGATCCCGTGTTCTGTGGCCATGATCTCTGACGTATCGCTGGAGGAGCCGCTTTCCTTTCATTCATTGGAATGCAGAGATTGGGCCGCCCGCTGCGCTCTATACTCACTGCACTCTATACTCACTGCGCGCTATACTCACTGCGCGCTATACTCACTGCGCGCTATACTCTGCGCTCTACTCACTACGCTCTATACTCACTGCGCGCTATACTCACTACGCTCTATACTCACTGCGCTCTATACTCACTGCGCGCTATACTCAGTACGCTCTATCCTCACTGCGCGCTAAACTCACTGCGCGCTATACTCAGTACACTCTATACTCGCTACGCTCTATACTCACTGCGCGGTATACTCACTGCGCGCTATACTCGCTACGCTCTATACTCACTGCGCTCTATACTCACTGCGCTCTCTACTCACTGCACTCTATGCGTTCTATATTCGCCGCGCTCTATCCTCACCGCGCTCTGTACTCGCCGCGCTCTGTACTCGCCGCGCTCTGTACTCGCCGCGCTCTATACTCACCACGCTCTATACTCACTGCGCTCTATACTCAGTACGCTCTATACTCAGTACGCGCTATACTCACTGCGCTCTATACTCGCTACGCTCTATATCAGGGGCGTCCAACATGCGGCCCGCGGGCCAAATGCGACCCACGGAACATGATATGATTGTGATTGCTAACAGCTAACAGCAATCTGCTAACAGCAATCACAGTCCCATCATCAGGTTCCAGCATTCACTGGTTGCCTGGGTATGAAAAGAGTGTGTTTGCGGTTAGCACTCCTATCACGCCAAGTCACATTGTTGATTTTTTTGTCCAATTGTGGTGTGTTAATTTTAATAAAAGTGTGGTTACACACTAAAATTGGACAAAAAATACTGGTACAATGCCCAGCCAACCAGTACATGCTGGAATCTGGGTATGCCTGAGATTGCTGTTAACAATCATAATATATAATTTGTTTGTACAATTTTGGTGTGTAACTTACTTTTATTAAAAGTGTGGGGGGGTCATTTTCGGTTTTGGCTAAGTGAACCCTGAATTTTTGGTTTGGATCCAGAATTTTCATTTCGGTACATCCCTAGGATAAATAGAACTATTTCATTTTTACTTATCCAGAATCCTGAATTTGTAGTCACAAAACTTTCTAGGCCCAGAAATCAGTGAGAGAAAAAGTAAAGGTTTTGTGTCATTTACTTTATTTTAATCTGCATATCTTATTAAAGTGAAAATGAGTGCGGCCCTCGCATGTATACAATTCTGATGAAGTGGCCCACTGCAGAAAAAACTTGGACACCCTGCTTTAAGCCATTAATAGATGCCTAGGTTCAGCCAAACCATGCACCATATCACATGGTAAAAACGCAAACTCTGCCACTCTGATCTCTCCATGAATGCTAAATTAAAAACTAACATGATGAAGATGAAATAATCTTCCTAAGTGAGTTTACTCAATATATGTAGTTGTACATACATGTAGACCACATATGGAACACATGTGCAAACTACCAACAGTGAGAATTTATGTGAGAATATTTGTCCTAGTTAGCTGGCTCACTGTTCTGCTTTTTGTGCACAGTGAGAAATATGGACCCGGGAGATACTCTGATTTCTTCTGACCGGCCCAGGGAGCTATAAAATCAACAGAGGTCTATTCTGTTGCAGCCCCCATGTGGCCTCTTACCATGCTCTGGTAAGGTGGGCATGAGGCCACTTTCCAGTCCCACTGGATTCTTGCAGCAGCCAGAACACAACATGTAGGTAACAGAACATATCACACAATGTGGGGACACACAATGTGGGTTTAAATGCCGCTTTTATTGTAAAGAAACACAATATAAGGAGAAAATATGCATTAATACATGTATGACACCCTTTTTGCACCTCTGGTCCACTCACTTTTGCAAACTATAGCTCACATTACCCTCACCATTCTGGCTGAGGGTCATATGAGATCCAGTATCATCTCAATACATGCTTATATGAATTTGTTAATAATTACTGGAGAGGGGTTTCAAAGTGAGCATCCTTCATGTCACAATATCTAATGTTTCCACAGATCATATAATTGTCTCTGTATAATGTTAAGTTGATCTAACAATAAATGTTGCAATGGTATCAGGTTGGATTTTTAGGCTTTCAGCTACATGTTTGAGCCCTGCTTAAAGATAGGGTTTGGGTTATTTTTCAAAATTCTTCATTTAACTTTTTTTTTTGTTAAAAGTACAGCGTTCAGCAGCTTACGGTTGTACTTTGTAAGAACTGTAAGAACTGGTATTTGCATCAGCTCTTATGTTCAAAGTATGAGAGCAAAAGAACATTTGTAAGAAAAAACACACGTACCCAAGACAGAAACAAAGAGGAAAACACTCATTCATTTTCATGTTCATGACCTTGAAGCATCAGCAAGCATTGTTATGTCTCCTTGGCTGACATATTTGTAAACGAAACTTCACTTTTAGTGCTGTGACGCACCAGAAAACTCACAGGGAGCAGGCTTAAGAGTAGAAATTAGATTGCGATTCTCCTGAGATTCACTTGTGGGCTCTGTAGCCATGGAGTCCAAGTTCTATAACATGATTGAGGAGTATCATGCCCTAGCGTTGTAAGTTTATCCATGAGCAGATTCTCATTCATTGTGTCTATGATTAATTAAATCGAAGGGATAGAGGATTTTAACCAGCATGCTGATATGGCTAGTCCACCTCCTAGCACAATTATGTAAGTAATGTAGTAATTTATTTTCATGGGTCTGGGCAAAAGAAAAAAGACATCATCTGTTATGATGGTCATTTGTTCACACAAGGCACTAATTTGCTCCTAAAGAGGACCACTAAACATGTTTGTTACAGGCCACAGTTTTCCCTCCACAAGTCTAAAGACCTAAGATGCATCCAAAAGAGTTGAAAAGGATTAGTATAGAATCTAAGTGTGTTTTAACGGCCGCAGATTTGGAGGCAGCCTCCAATATCTCCAGCCAATCCTTGTTCTTTAGTGTGGGAGGGGGTTTTGGACCTTTTTAAATTGCTGATCGGTCACTGAGCACGCCAAGGACGACAAAGCTCTTAATCAACAGAGACTAAGAGGCAAGTCCAGCCAATTGCCTCAGAGTATATTTGGAAGAAAAACCACTCAATGTACACTGTCCAGTCTTGTCCAAAGTACATTAAGTACATAACTACCACATCAGTGGCGTAAGTATAGAGGGGTCGCAACTACGATGGAGCCTGTGCCTCTAGGAGGCCCAGGGCGACCCCTGTGACCACTTGTTCCTGTCTCCTCCTCTTACCGGTTCAAAATTGTATAGCAAGGGCCCTTCAAACAAAAGAGCAAAGAAAGCACAGACAAGTTGTTTGGGGGCAATGATGGCACAGACTAGATGTTTGAGTCCAATGAGGGCACAGACTAGCTGTTTTGGGCAAATATGGCATAGATAAGCTGTTTGGGGGCACTGGTAAGCTGTGGCAAAGATGGCACAAACAGGCTGTTTGGGTGTTAGGATGGCACTGATAATCTGCTTGGGGCAAAAGCACTCACAAGCTGTTTGGGGCAAAAGTAGCACTGTGGGACATCTACCCAACTGCTAAAGTAGCATTCCAGAACAGTGATTTCTTTGTCTGGCACTGCAGAGGTTAATAAATCTTCACAGCCTGAGCAGCCCCTAGTTAACTCCATAACAAACACTTGTTTTTTATTATTTTAAATGTGAATATCTTTTTAGTAGCTTTAAAGAATAGTGAAAACAGCTAAACCTACTGCCTCTTAATGGCAATCTGTCCACAGGGAGTTTGTGAGTGCACAAGGATGTGTATGCACTTTGGGGGATTTGAAGGGATTGGTATTCTGAACATGGGATTTGATCAGACAACTTGACTGCCATTGTCAAGAGTTAAAAATCAAGAAATCAATAGAACCTTTATTCAATATGGAGTATTGAAAGCACTACCACTACTCAATAATAATTAAAGGTTTATGGAGCAACATTAGATGAAAAAACAAACTGAAAAACGCTTCATACCAGCTCATAGAAAAATATTATTTTCCTTGATTCAAAACTTTTTTTGTCATCAATACAAGCACAACTGCACATTTTATCTATTAAAACTCAGAGAAGCTACTTTTGCATAGCATCTAGATATTTTGGAAATCTATTCAAATCAAACTTAATTTGCCATGAGATTGGCACCTAGCAACAGCTAGTGGGAGATGGCAAGTCCCCTGAAGACAACCGCAAAGATTTGTCCACACAGTGGGTAGCAGGTGTGCGCGCAGTGTGCAGACGTGTCACATGACGCCTCACACAGCCTCTCACATGCACATCCCTGCCCCTGCCAGATTTTTCAGAAGCCTGGAAGGCCTGGTGGCAAACTTATCTTTCGCCTAACACAGAGAGGAAGTTCTGCAGGTAGGGGAAATAAGTCCGCCCTACAAGAGAGAGAAAGCAAAAAAAAACATTCTAGTAGATAGAGACAGGAAAGGCATTACAATAACATATGCTTTTACAATACAATGACAACTGTTTCACACATGTAGATCAATGAGAATTGTGAAAGTAATGACCAGTAGAGGTAACAATGAACATGTAATAGCCAACTAGATCAAGGAAAAAACACAATGCAGAATGTCATGCTGAACTGTTCTAAAAGAGAAAGAAGCTGTCAATTAACAAGGGAAAAAACATCTGTGAATAGGAAAAATAAATAATTAGAGATCCATAATGGAAAGGTAATGTAAGAAAATATTGACCTAGAATTAAGGAACAATGAAGTCTTAAGAAGTCTTGCGTTTATTAAAAGACTGAGCCTCTTTCCCAGGCAGCTATCCTGATGTCAAAAGTTATTGGCGAAGCAAAATCTCAAAAACCATTAGAACGTTTGTTCAATGTGAAGTATTGAAAACAAAAAAGGACAGGAAAACAGAGGTTAGTGAAGGAAACAGCCACCTTAAAGGTCTATTTCTCCTAAGTAATTGGCAGGAAAACCGCTTATAAATGTTACCGAGGCAGGTTGGGCAATGTTGCTAGGTGGCAATTCTTTTCCCTAGAACACATGAGATTTGAAGATCATGGATTCCAGAAAACGTTTTGTTCTTGGGAGGCTTGCTGTCTATCAAAAGCTAATGGGAGACTAGCACACACACCTGGTAATTGCTCTGATAAAGGTTATCCTGTCTGGATCAGAGGATCTCCAATAATGTTTGACAAATGCTTTAGCTGAGGACCACCTAGCGAAGGACATAGCAAAAAGGACCCAACCCCCAATAGTGTGGGCTTTAGCATTTCCTGGTTCTGGACATAGATTAACTGTCCTCTTGAGAAATGCTAGGTCTCGTCCATTGCTTGAGGTGGAACCCCACAGGAGATTGAGTGAGCCACAGATCATGCATGTAAATCAGAGTGAGTTCTGAAGATCTAGAGTCTTGGGCAACGGCTAAGAAAAATAGTTTAATCAAGAGAGATAAAATGGAAATGGAAGAGATGTCTGACTTGAATAGGAAAGTAAGAAGAGGATCAATATCCCGATTAGAGAAGTAACAAGGGCCTATTGGTCTACATAAGGATACACCTCTAAGGAGTCTGAGGTAGAGCCTATTAGAGAAGGAAACATAGAAGAAAGGCACAACCATAGGATCTCAACATGGATGGATACAGGCAAGAATTGAACTCCTGAGCTAAAAATATTTTTTTTATTACCGGTAATTTGTTTTAGAATAATGAAACTAAATTTATTTTAGTTGGGCAACACCTTTTATTACATATGCCATTTTGATTTTTATAGGTGCATTAATATTTTATGGATCCTACATTTTTAATATGTTTTTCATATATATTATCTATTGACTACAGGTGATGTACTAATTAATTATCTATTGTATCTTTATACAGCGCAGACAGTATTTTGTTTTTTGTATACATTATATCTGTATGCCTGGGGATAGGAGAAGAAGAAGAAATAGAAGATCGCCAATCTCACACACTGTCAAAATGAACCAACATTTTACTACGGGTTTACTACGGTAGTGGTGTCTGAGCATGTAGGGGAACCAGTGGGAAAGGTACGCTGCTGCTTCTGCAGAGTGGAAGGAGCAACACATCTAACAGAGAAATTAGTTGTAGATGTTTAGCTTGACTCCTCCTCTGGCTCATAATCTAAAGACAGATCATCATCATCAACATTGTCGATTACCTTTTACTTTTCCACAGGCCACTCCTTCTGCAACAGTAGACCTTCCCTCTTGTTCCTCATTTTATTCTGGACTAAAAATGGATCTGGTGATATCATCTGACATTGCCTGTCCATCTTTGATGGTGCTAGTGATAGCACCAATGACAGTTTTAGATCAAACTTAGGCACTAGTCCATGACCCCTCTGTAAGTCCTTGGTAGTAACTAAAATTGTGTGGTACATGTTGCTTGGTGAAGTCGTGAGGAACCGGTGGCTTTTAGTTACGCCTATTCCATGAAGATAGTTCTTAATGACATTGGGTGTATGTTCAGGGTCGTTGTCATGTTGCTCGATGGTCTTCAACATTTACTGTGTCCTTGTGCTTCTTAAAAAGAGCTTGGACAGAACATCTGGAATTCCTGCCTTTTGTCTTGTTGTTGTGCTCAATCTTGCCATGGTGTATGACTTTTGACATTAAACTATCTTCAGCATCCTCACCTTGTTAGTGAGTTTGATTGTTTCTCAGGAAGTGTTATTCCTCCTACACAGCTTCTGTTACAGTTAATGAGTGTGTTTCAACCTACATATTAAATTGATGATCATTAGCACCTGTTTGATATAATTGCTTATTGATACACCTAACTGTATGCCTACAAACTCCCTGACTTTGTACATGTTTAACTAGAAGGGTTGATGCTGAGGGGTGAAGGCAAAGGGTGGTCACACCAAATATTGATTTGAGTTAGATTTTTCTTCTGTTCACCCACTTTGCATTTTGTTAAGAGATAAAAATAAACTTGCCAGGGGTGTGTGGGAAAAAGCCGAGTGACTGCCAGCAACTTAGGGGACATCTTGGAGCCCATCCTCAGTGCAAAGGTTAGTCTGTGACACTGATGTCATCTTTATCCAATACACATGGATGCCGAGGAGTTAAGCTTCTGTCTTTTTCACTTATTTCCATAAAAATCCTTAGCACCAGGCCCATGATGCTCTTCATCGGGCCCCGCACAGCTTGCGTCCCTCCCCCCTTTTTGAAGTGTGTGGTATTCTTGTTTGACTCCATTGAAGTCAATGGACACATTTTGCATTTTTAGATCCCATTCATCTGAAAGGAAGATCGATGCATCTCCCTAAACACTAGGAGCTACCAGTGGGCAGTGAGCACTGGGAGCTGGTGGTTTATGATTGCATAAAATTGGGACTGTCCCACAAAATACAGGTCATTTGGCAGGTATACTAAAAGTACAATTTGATCCCAAAGACAATATTTGTGCCCACATAGCTTCCCAGTACCATATTTGTCAATAGCTTGTCACTTTCCAGTACCATTGTTGTCTACAAACGGCTTATTAGTGCTGTATTTACATTCACACAGCTAGACAGTGCCATCTTTATACTCAAACAGCTAATCAATGCCATCTTGGACCCCAAACAGGACCAAAACAGCTAAACAGGGACATCTTTACATCCCAAAACTACCATCTTTACACTCAAACTGCTAAACAGTGCCATGTTGATCCCTAAACAGCTAAACAGTGCCATCTTTACAACCACACAGCTAGGAGGTGCCATATTTATACCCGCAAAGCTAAACAGTGCCATTTTGTTCCCCAAACAGCTAAACAGTGTCATCTTTTTTGCCAAACCGCTACATAGTGCCATCTTGGTCCCTAAACAGCTAAATAGTACCACCTTGGTCCCCAAACATCTAAACAGTGCCATGTTTGTCCCCAGGTTCCCAGAGCCATCGTTTTACCCAGTTTCTTTTTGCCAACTTTATCCCCTAACAGCTTCCCATTACCAACCACGTCCCCAGTTTGTCACTTACCTGACGGAAGTCTTCAGAACGCTGGGCCTCTATTGATCCCTCCACCCGCCCTGACACCTTGCTGGTTTCCCGCTGCCACACTTGCACCACTGTTGATGCCTCCCACAAAATTATTGAGCAGCACTGGCTGGCTCAGTTGTTTTTCCACAGACAGGGGCAGCTTCTTAAAGTGCCTCCCCAAGATACATCTCTGTGGAGAGCTCTTATTCCAGGATGTATGGTCACCCTAGCTTTTTTCGTCAGACATTTTTAAATCTAGCGAGTAACTCTATCAGTGTTATCGGTACAAGGTGCCTCAAAGAAAATATGTCTCAAAAAATGAAGCTTGTGTCCGAATACATCCTCCAACCTCAAATTTTAATCCATGGAGATTTGATTATATTACCTTACAAAAAAGCTAAAGCTCTCGTCACTTATCTACATTAAAAAAAAAACATCCCCTGCAGCTTCTTAAGAGTGTATTTAAGTGGACGTCCAATTTTGCTAGTAATGGCATGTAACCTCAGTCAACTCTGGTGATTTGGGTTAACTCATAACTGAATAGATTCAATAGTAATTTGTTTTTGGTGACTTCCATGCTCATGGTAGGTAATATTGAATGTTTAAGCAAAGGATTACAACTACCTCATTCATTAATTACCGTATTTGCTCGATTATAAGACAAGGTTTTTTCCAGAGCAAATGCTCTGAAAAATACCCCTCGTCTTATAATCGAGGTCGTCTTCTAATCAGACCTCGATTAGGTTGCCAGGCTGCTTACCGGTACTTTGGTCGCGAGCAGCGTCTCTTCTGCTAGAAGCAGGAGAACAGGAAGCTAGTAGAGAGTCACATACGGTAATTCTGCCTCCCCCTCCCTCCTCTGAGGGCGGGGCCAGAGAAGTTGCTCACACAACCTGGCCCCTGCAGAAGTCTTTGAGTGAGAGATCTGCAGTTCAGGTAAGGGGGTGGGGGAGGGTTTTTGAGTATGTGTGAAGTAGTGTGATAAATGGAATGAAATGAGTATTTAAATGTTTGTGAATGAGTGTGTGTGTGATAGCATGGATGTGTAAGGGGGTGGTGGTAGCATGGCATAGGGAGGCTGTACTCACACTCCTATCATCCCAGGTTCCACATGTACTGGCTGTCTTGGCTTGATAGGAGTGTGATTGCTGTTAGCAGTTATAATATACCTCCAGAATGCCTTTTACCCCCTATATGCCACTCTGCCCCATGATATGCCTTTTAACCCCCTATATGCCACTCTGGCATATAGAGGGTTAAAAGGCACATCATGGGGCAGAGTGGCAAATAGGGGGTATAAGGCATTTCTGGGGGCAGAGTGGCAACCCTGGGGGCAGATGTGCATAACTGGGGGGGGCAGGTTGGCAAATAAAAAAAATAAAAAATATATATTTTTCTCAATCATAGCTTTATTAAATAGGAAAAAAAATGTTTACATGAATTAATATTTACTAGTAAACCTTTTTTTCCTATAGGGTAGTCTTATATTCAGGCTTTTTGTTTTTTCCTAAATTAATATTTAGATTTTGGGGGTCGTCTTATAATCAGGGTCGTCTTATAATCGAGCAAATACGGTAATGTAACGAAAGCACAGTGATTTATTTACAGAGATACTGATTAAAATGTTTGGTGCTAACTAGCATGAATATAACACCGTATTGTAGACGAGCGGAAATAAGGCAGAATTCAAATTAACAAGAGGGATAAAAAAAAAACTCCTCCCCAAAAGTAATTTCAGTCTCAAGGCTGTTTCTATAGGAACCATTTCACAGACACAAGCAGTTCAAGCAGAGCTGTGATGTTCACCCAGAGCCGGGGCTCGCAATCACACATTTTAGCCTAGAATGTTCTCTCTTTGCCATCTTTTTCCACCTCTCTGCTTTCTGTCCTGAATTAGCCACATCACTGACTGTTTTATTCAATGATCTCTCATTAGTCAAGGGTTATAAAGTGCAACGGAACCCTGCCCATCTTTTTACTGCAAGTGTTAAAAGCTATCGTGGTACTACATGTGTGTGAAGCTCAATCTATAAGATTTCTTGTGACAATCTTTAGGGTATTAAAACTGCAAGCAAGTTCACCCACTTAAGAGCTTGCTCTATCATAATAATAGACTGGCCTTATTACCTGAGGTTATAAATCAAGAAAGTAAAGAGCAATCTAAATTGACTGAAATAAAGCAATATGATGTTAATGTCAATGCTACTAAAAAGGTCAGGAAGGAAGACCAGGAGGCTTGCACTCTTTGTATGGGGTTCATTCACTAAACCACAAACAGGAGGAGAAGTAACATGAGATAAA
This sequence comes from Spea multiplicata, assembly GCA_009364415.1. Lineage (NCBI taxonomy): Eukaryota > Metazoa > Chordata > Amphibia > Anura > Pelobatidae > Spea > Spea multiplicata. The sequence goes on from VKOC01000463.1 coordinate 71,620, forward strand.
GCACTCTTAGGTATATTTACTAAGAACATGGGTGGCCAGTAGAGTTAAGGTACCAGACTCAACTTCAGTTGCATACATACTTGAATAGGACAAAACAATCATGAATGTAGCACATTCAAGTCAATTGAGCTTTCATGGAGCTCAAAAAAATCTCTTTGACTCTTACTACATTATTTGCATATTATGAAGAAACAAGCCTATGAGATCAGTACTTCCATGGCTAGAAGTATTGTATTCTGATATCTAACAATACGGAAAAAATCTACAGACCATTCCTCCGCAATAGGGCATGTTTTTATGTGGTTTTGCCTGCAGTCTGTCGCCTTTATTATACAAATTCATTTAGCTAAGAAAAAATAAACACTGCATGGAGATAGTACAATCAGTCCCACCAGTTTTTAGTGAGCAAGTTGGCAGGGAGTGGGGTGTGCCACAACGACATTCCCATATCCCAAATTTTCTCCATACTCACGCGATTACCATAGTAATGCATAATAGACTTGTGCGTACTAACTTTACTTTTAACAACAAATTTCTGTTTCGTGTGTGCCGAAAGTGCCGAAAATTCTTCATGATTTGTTCATTCGTTGCCATTACAAGCCATTTGGTGCTATTAGAAGCCGTTTGGTGCTCCTTCATGAGGTAAAGTAGGAGGGGCTGTGTATAGTAGGGTACATATCAATGTACAAAAATAAAGTGAATAACGGCGCTTCTAATATATAAATGGATAAATAAAATATAAAAAGTGAATATAGGAAATATCTACCAGCACTTAACACATAACCCCTATGTGACAGTAAGACAAACAAACAATAAATATAGTGCAGCGCTCCATTTGTAATAACTCTATATTAGTAGTGTTATACAATTTTGTATTATATACAATTAAATATGTCCCTTCTTACAAAGTAACACCCATCGTGTATAAAGAAAAGAAAAAGAAAAAAAAACACTATAAACTTAGATTCAGATCACAAATCATAGGTGATGTCTGCTACGAGACCCTCAGTCCTACTCCATGGACCTGCATATTCCTATATTTTGCTAGTGTCTGCTTGCCTAGGCCCAGTGTTCTACTACTACCGCTGCTGCTGCAGTTCTTTGACTGTCCTTACTTTGGGGGAAACCTTTTTAAAATTTCTATAATGAAAGGTGAGTCCAGAAGGTGTCAGGGACCTCCCCCTCTGAATTTTGTGCGAGCCGAATGGCCGGGTAACAAAAACTTTTGCCTGAAAATGAATGCTGCAAAAACATACTGAAAATTGTCTGAATTTTGCTTGCTGTGCACATGTCTGATGTATAATTTTTAAAAAAGATAATTACATGCAGTGATCAGGGGTTGGGATGTCATAGGTCCCCCCAGTGTAAATGCTCTCTACCCCAATTTAAAAAAAATTAAACTGTAAACATATAATCATTTTCTAAAAAACTACTACTACTAAATCCATCCACCGTAAAAAGCGCATCCCGACAACAATTGTAAAATTCTAGACAATCTTTTGGACACTCATGGTGGTCCTCACACCTGCCAGAGTTCTTCTTCGTAACTGACTTAGCTGCTGCCCCCTTCCATTTTTGAAAGCCTATTCTCCTGCTCCAGAAGCGCTGGTACCCTCAAGAAAGATAGAGGGTGAGATGGTGTCATAAGGAGCAGCCAAAAGTTACTGCCTTACATATCAGAATGCAGCCCTGGCTTGACCAACATCTTCTGGTGGATGTATTAGTCGTACTTAAACTAGCATTGCTCAACACAAATTTTGTTCGCTCCCAGATCAAATCTAAATACTCAAATAAAGACCTTTCTCCAGGAACCTCTCACACAAGATCCCTACAAAACCGAAAACCCTGTAATCAGTTAAACATATGTTGCAGCTGATGACCCTTCTCAACATTCTACGCCTCCAATTCCAGGGCCATAACTCCAGCCTAGGTCACATTTCTCTTTCCCTAACAGTCTTCGGACTTATACGTTATACATATGAAATATATATTGTATGCATTTAACAGTTTAAATATGTAAGTGGATGTTTTTGCTCCATGTAAAGAGTATTACTATATTTTGCTACACTTGTTTCTTTTCTCTTTTCTATGTGCATATTGGGAGACTCCTATATTTTGACATCCCGATTTTGGTGATGATTTCAATTTGTGGATGATCTTTACCTTCACTCATTTATGAGTGCATTTTATTTAGTGGTGTTTGCACACCATTACACTGTTATTTTGTTATTATCTTTATGGTGTCTGCACCCTGCAGTTAAATGGAAAACTTTCTGTGGTAAACATTCCATTCCACAATTAATCACAGGTCAGAAATACCATTTCTTTCCTTTAATGGACTTTCACTGCAGGTGACTAACTCAATTTATAAAATGCAAGTTTAAAGCTTATTGAAACTCAGGAGATTGCAGCTCATGTTCTCTTTCCAATGATCTAAATCTTGTGCACAAACACGAGCCATATATGTTCACAAAGCGTTTACTACTGCCTGAGATGACCCAGAAAAACAGAACAAATGTGCTTTTAAATGCTTTAAAACCTGCAGTTATTCATTAATCTTGAATTTATATTTAATATTTTTCAGCTGCTCTGTATTAAAAGTAATGTAGTACCTACATATTTATGAAACAGTGATGTCGTGATTAACTAAAATACGTGCTAAAAGAAAAGAATTGGATGTGTGTGTAAGGTGATGCCTCCTCAATGAGAACCGCAGCTTATTTATGAAACAGCACAGTTAGGCAAAGTTCGCAGTAACCTAGGCAAGATTAGACATATCACAGAAGGTACATGTGACTACAGGTGTCCTGCAACCCCTTGTTTGTGCCTCCTCGTACCAATTCAAAGTAGTTTAGAAAGGGGCCTTTCTATACTATTTTGAACCGGTACGGGGAGACAGGAACATATCAGGGTCACGTTACATTGCGTGACCCCATGGTGAAACCAACGCAACTCGCACACCCAGAGAGAAAGCTGTAGTAGTGGTAAGAGGTAAGCGGGGGCGGGAGGGGGGTTGGATGTATATATATATATATATATATAATATGTGAGTGTTCGTATATATGTATGTATGTATGTCAGCATGTGTACTTGTGTGTGAGCATGGATGTGTACTTGTGTGTGTGTGAGCATGCATGTGTTCTTGGGTGTGTGAGCATGTATGTGTACCTGTGTGTGTGAGCATGTATGTGTACCTGTGCGTGTAATCATGGATGTGTACTTGTGTATTTGAGCATGTAATTGTACCTTTGTATGAACATGTGTGTGTGCGCATGGATGTCTAATTGTTTAATTGTGTGTGTGAGCATGCATGTCTAATTGGGTGTGTGAGCATGGATGTGTACTTGTGTTTGTGAGCATGGATGTGTGCTTTTGTATCTGAGCATGTAAGTGTACCTTTGTGTGAACATGTGTGTGCGTGCATGGATGTCTAATTGTTTAATTGGGTGTGTGAGCATGGATGTGTACTTGTGTATGTGAGCATGGATGTGTACTTGTGTGTGTGAGCATGGATGTGTACTTGCGTGTGTGAGCATGGATGTGTGTACTTGTGTGTGTGTGTGTGTGTGCGTGACCATGGATGTATAAGTGGAGTAAGATGGAGTTTGTGTTATTGAGAAAGTGTGTGTAATTTGTGTAAGTGTGTTTACATATGTTGTATGTTGGAAGAGGGGGCAAGGGGAAAAGAAGGCACAGGCTAGCTGTTGAAGTTCAGGGGCCCCGGGGCAATTTTCGCATGAGGGCCCTGTGATTTCTAGTTATGCCCCTGTCCTAAACTTCATAGTCATACCCCCCATCATCTTATTCCTCCCTACTATCATTTCCATTACTTACCATTATGAGCCCATATTGCACCAGAATCACCCCCCTCCATTTTCATTCCCCCAACATAATTCTCATTATCTCTATGCCCACACATTATTTTCCCATCATCTTATTACCCTTCTCTTAGCATGCCCCCCTTCATTTTCAAACTATATTCAACAATTATTTTCATTCATACAATTTAACGTTTCTGCCCTCTCCTCCCCATTCTCAGAGTCTGGCAGTCTGGACTTGCTTTGCTTGTCTGCCAATCAGTGCCATGCTGGATTTGACATCATATCTGGTGCAGTGATAACTGGCAGACATGCAATGGAATATGTGTGAGTTTCATATGTCGTGGAATTAGTTATATGTGTGGCCACAGGCACCAATGCAGCTGCAGAATCTCTGTTGCCTCTGCACCTTCTTTGGGGGTCATGACCATGCGTATAATTAGATGGCCGCCCTCAAAACTGGCCCGGGGAGACAGCCAACGTGCAACAGCGTGTGATCAACCAATTGGAAATAGACTGATTTTAACATTAAATATATTGCCTTTGTGTTATAGCCACATTGTGAGACCATGATACGGCCAATAATTGGAAAGTCGGTTGAGCTTCGGTGTTACAAATTAAAAACTGTGTAAAAAGAGCAGAGAAACAACCATTGCTTTTATGGGATGTAGTGTCACTGAGCAGATGTATGAAGCATCGTGGGCGTGCAGATGACATCACATAATTTATATTCAAATTAAAATGTTACTTAAAATTACACTATGTTACATAAAATACTAATTTATGAAGGTAGTAGATGTATCCATTTGAAATGGATAATTGAAATTTGTTGATGGAAGAGAGGAATCTCATAACTTCCATTTATTATATTTTTGTAAAAAAAGGGGACAATGAATTCATTGTGACACTCCTGGGACCTGGAGTGGAATTGTAGCAAACACTGGATTACCTTTTAAGACATTTTGCAGAAAAGATAAATCTGTAATTTGGTGAATAAAATCATTTCAACCATTCTATCATTAACTTAACATGTGTCTGCTTCATACTTTCTACATAATCTACTCGATTCCTATGAAAGCTTGTGCCTTAACAACTCAACAGATCTTAAATCAGTAGACTCCAGTATTAAACCTGTTCATAGAGAGGAATAAAATAATCTCTCTCTAAGCGGACAGTGGTTTCACTTAGGACCATCAAAGAGCATGGCACAGAAAAATGGCTAATGACCATCCTTATGTAGTATAGAAGCAAGCTGTGTGCACAAGGATTGGCAACAAGATGATGCAGAAAAATAACATAAAAGCCAAAATACTAAAGGCAGTGGGAGTGGGATATGGTTTCCTTGGAAACACACATCTAGCTGCAAACGGTACCAAGAAATGGAATCCCCTCTGTTATAATGTTAGAGCAGAACACAATCTGTAAGGCATAGATGTGACTGCACAGCCGTGTACTGATTTCAGTGAAACCTGTGAACACCCGCTTGCACACGGAAGGACAAAATATGAAAAAAGTCAACTTGATCTGTATCCAAAGTTCCCTCTGATTACCTGGCCTCTCTGCAATACCCTCTCTGGAGACCAATGCAGTGTACTTCCCTAGCCCCTTTAACCATTAGAGCTCCAAGAGCCTTTAGATGGCACTCCAGGGGAATTGCGAAGTAACTCTGGTCCCTAAAAAGCAACTTATTGATCAGCTGCTCCGTTCCATTCTACAGATAGCATCATGTCAATATAAGCATCCAGCTGCAATTATATATGCTCCCAGGTATGTTCTTATTCAAATCTAATACAAATTTACAATAAACATAACCTTTTTTTATTACAAAATTGGACTTCAAAATCAAAAGAAGGGCATTTTTATTATCCCAGTGCTTTAGGGGTAATTATCTAGATTAATTAGATTTAAAGTGCTTTGTATTTTCAATGTCTACCGTTATCTGTATTATTACTACACAATGTGGGTAGTTAGATGTATATTCTGCTTTATTGTGCATTGATTTTTTAGTCTTGTCGGAATGTACTAATTGTATTATCAGTTAGTATTCAGCTGTCTTTGTTACTGAATACAAATGCGTCTGTTACCCAGCTACCTTAACACTTGGAATGGATTTACCAACACAAATGTTGTAATCCTCATAGCGCATAAATTGTTAAATGAAATATTCAATTTGCCTCATTTTACGTTAGCATTTCTTCCGTCAATCCTATGGGATTTGTCAATGCTGAACTTTTTTACGTAATTTTCATTTCAATGCCAATTTTGCAGTTAAACTGTACAGATAAATCTAAATTGTAATGGAAGGGCAAATGAAAATCACTAAAGCAGCTCGGGCAAGTTATTTAGGTTGTCTCAAATCGAATGTCCTTCCAGTAAGGCTAATTAGAGTCGATGAAAGATAATCTGCCTACATATGCAAAGAAAGAAGCAAACAGCCATATACCAGCCTTTGAAATTACGACACGTGCTGCCCCCTCGCAGATGGCACCGATAACCCTGTCACTACCAGTAAAAGCTATCATTCATCCGACAGCGACCTGCAGACAGACACAAGGATGAGGACAGGTGATGCGAGAACACCACATGATAAAACAATGAGAAAAAAAAATACCTTGTCTTACAATGCTGGCTTCCGAGCACAGTGCCAGAGCTTACTGCCAGAGTATATCAAGGAGACAGGAAAGGGGTACTAAACCTGGTAGAAGGACAGAAAGGCATATTGTACTGAACGCAGTGGTGATGGGAACAATGCAATTACCTGGATGAGTCACACAGATGAACCTCTTCTGTCTGAGGATGTCTTTGCCTGCTTGCACTCCTCTCCTAGTGATACTCAAAGCTGCGTGTTGCAGTCATGACTGCTTGTGGGAGCATGCGTGTGGGAGGAGAGAGAAGCATAAGTGAATGTTTTTCTCCCATCAAATTAGCCCGCGTCATAGTAGGAATCAGAGAAAGAACAATTGCTGGAATATTACACAACAAGAATGGAGAATTAGGATAGATGAAGAGCAGAGTATTATGTGTGTTTGTAGAATTTTATGATATTAAGAGGGAGGCAGAAATAACCATGTGTGTAAGGGTGTAGAACTGCTAATAACATCTCAAAATGGAGAATAACGTAAGCACAAAATACAATGGTCAATGTAAATATGCATAGTATGGCTACACCTTCACCTGGCGTTCTCCTATCAAATAACATAACAATCCCCATAAACTAAGAAACATTGAGGTATGAAGAAAACAAGTATGTACGTAGAACATAAACATATCTAATCCTGTTCGAACATGTTTTATTGAGGCTAGAACAATCAGAGTCAAGTGGCTGAGTAAAATTGTATTAATAAAAACAGATAAAATAATATTTTCCATTGTATCCCTATCCTATTATTTTTAATAAAGATGTCAATGAGGACAATATATATATATACATATATATATAGTATATTTTGGTCCAAGAGCAGTTCAGTCTTTAGTCTCAAAGTTAATACGTTTTAATAGACCAACGTAGCAAAAGATCACCATCAGCTTTCAGGATCTCAGAGGTCTCTTCTTCAGTTGAAAATGCCTCAGATGCCTCCAGAGCTCATGAAAGCTTTTGCTATTCTGCATTTTTTTATACGTTGGCCAAATAAAAATTGTCACAACCTGTCAAACCCCACATATTGCATCCTATATCACACAACAAAAAGTGTGTCTTTCTAATAAACAGAAATGTGTGGTCAGCTCTCCTATTTATGAAGATAGGATATGGAGTACTTTTGATACATCTCAGCCAGGACAATTTGATCTTCAGATGGCTCATATTCAAAAAAGTCACTTTAGGATGTGGAGAATCTCTGGAAGCAATTTGGGAATGACAAGCGGTCTGGACAGGTAGCATTTGCTAAAACCCCTCTGTGATGCAGCCTTTTCGCTGAACTATCAAGTCATCTTGCATGTTACCTCAAACCTATTCCAAGTTAGGTTATAACTATATATTGAACCTTTATTCAGTATGTATTCAACTAATTTTAGCCTTTTACAGCGATCAAAATATTATGCCTTTCTCAACATTTCTCAAGATAATTTTCATTATACCACATACTTGAAAATGTACAGATTTTGTACTCTTTTACTTTCATATATCCTAATATCCAGTGTATTTTTTTTCATAAAGACGCATATATATATATGCCTATTTTGAAGTTGAAAATTTACACTTTGTACCTCCTGTGAATTGAATGACTGCTCTCAACAAGCACAAGCACGCTTTTTCTGATTTCTCACTTGAAATACCAGAAGAGCCTCATATGGTGTGTACAGATGTTTCCCTGAGTCACAGTGTAGCCTGCAGACGACACTTCTGCCAGTCAGACTATGGTAGTTAAAATATGATCTAATCATTTTTTTGTTAAAAAAAGTAAAACTTTAGCCACTGTAACTCTGTACACTTACTTGTTTATAATGAACACAAGTGAGATATAATTGGAAATTATTCTATCCTTGGTGCCCAAATAATTTTAATAAAGACAGGAGGCAAGTATTTTGCATATCTTCCTTTACTCTCACCAACAGCAGCAAAGAAAGAGTTAACGTGTAAAGAGAAAAACAACCAATAAAACAGCACACAGAAGGTATATAAACCCTTAGACAATTCCCCCTCTTCGACTGATGAGAACCAGAGCCGGAGAACATCAGCCAAGATCTGTCAACAACGAACTGGAAACTTAAATTGAACTTCAACTGGAAATCAGAACCAGGATGAGTGTCCTCACAAGCAAGCGCCGGGGCACAGTGACCGGAAAGACCACCTCCGCTACATCACAGAGATGCATTCAAGCTGGAAAGAAAAGAGAGAACGTAAGGACCACATCCCAGCCATAGGCAAAGGCACAACAAAAACATAATCACATAGGCGGTCATCACAGAAAGCAAACCAAAACATCATAAATGGACAGGAGAAAGTCCCAACATAGCGCAACTTACTCACCCGAGGAGCTAGACACCAAAAGGGAGGGAAGGGAGGGAAAATACTCGCCCCCTGTCTTTAGTAAAATTATAATTATTCGGGCACTAAGGCTATAATAATTTCCAATTTTAAGGCACGACATTAGGCTTCCTATTTTGCAGTTTTAACACCCGATACCAACGCAGAAGCCCCAGAGGACAAAGGGCGAAAGTAAAAGGTCTGAAAAGTGGAAGCACGAGACCAATCCGGAGCCCGCTGAATATTGCTCAGGGCCCCACCTGCCCAGAGGGCACCAGAGGCTGCCGCGCCCCTGCCCGAATGGGCCCCAAAAGAAGTTGCAACACCATCCAGAGAAAGGAGCCAGCGAACCCACCTGGCCAAAGTGGGGGCCGATACAGCCAGAAATGGCTTAACGCAAGAAATGAGCAACTGGGTAGAGGTGGAAGGCCGAACCGCCACTGTGCGAGCCAGGTACGTACGCACGCACCTGGCAACGCAAAGCTTAGGATCATCCGACAGGTAAGGATAAGAGACGGAGGAGGACAGAGACTTTATCCTCCTATGGACGGAGAATAGGATCCTGTCATGGGAGAAGGAGACAGCCGAGGCATTGAAAGCTCACAATTGACGCAACGCGAGAGACTCGTTATCCGGCCAGGACCGCAGGAAATCCAGGACCACTGCCACATCCCACAGAGATTCATATCATGGGGCCGGAAGCCTGGACAACCGAATGCCCAGCAGCAAATGGCAAATCAGGGGGGCCTTCCCCACGGGTTCACCCGAGAAACCCACATGGCCAACGGAAATAGCCGAACGGAAAAGGTTAATGGTCCGATAAGACTTACCCTCTTGGAACAGGCTGGCCAAAAAGTTGAGGACACAGGTTATAGGGGTCCCAAACACCAAGGAGCCCAACGTTGCCAAGCTGACCGGTAAGACTACTGGGTGCCCGGAGCCCAAGGCTCCCTGAGCAGGGACTGAGCGACTGAGCGACCTACGATAAATCCGAGACAGAGATCGTCCATAGTACCAGAGCCAGCCGCCCCTCCAGGAGGAGTGCATGAGCCTGGCCCTCTGGGCTCGCAAGGAGAGAGGGAAATGAAGGAAGGGCCAACGGATCCAGAATCAACATTTCCAGCAGCGCAGGGTCACCAGGACCAGGGATCCCCCAGCGCGCCGAAGATAATGAATGACCCTTGGGATGAGCGCAAAGGGGGGGAAAGGCATAAGCACGGGACGCTGGCCAAATGTGGGTGAATAATGTCCTGAAAGATCTGAGGGGGAAGTCTCCAATCGCTCGCATCCCTCCAATGCCTCGAGAACTAGTCCGCTAACTGGTCCTCCGCTCCTGGGAGGTATTCCGCCTGCAATCTGATGTTGCGAACCAGACAAAAGTCGAAGATGTCCTTCGACAGCTCCGTATGGAGTTTGGATAGAGTGCCCCCTAGGCAGTTGATGTATCTTACCGGCAAGACATTGTCCATTCGGAGAAGAAGACAACGAAACGCAGCTGATGTAACGCCTGCACCACAGGTATCCCGACACCTGGAAAAGAGAAGGATGTCGTCGAGGTAAATAATGCATCTGATGCCCCGAGATCGAAAGAAAGCCATAACCGGCTTGAGGAGCTTTGTAAAGCACCAAGGGGCTGAACTGAGTCCAAACGGTAGAGATTTGAGCTGCCAACTTTGCTTGCCCCAACAGAATTGAAGAAACCGCCTGTGGTCTGGGTGGATCGGGACGGCAAGGTAAGCGTCCTTGAGGTCCAATCTTGTGAACCAGCCCCCTTCGGACATCAGATCCTGTAGAAGATGGATACTCTCCATCTTGAAGTGGCGATAGACCACAAACGCGTTGAGGGACCATAGGTTGATCAACGTGTAAGGCCTGGAGTTCTGACTCTACCAACTGGTCGGCAACAGGCCTGGACACCGGAGGGGGTCTCCTTACCTGTTGAGGAGGGGAGACGAAGTCTATCCGATAACCACGCCCCACCAGTTCCAGGAGCTTATCCTGGGCTCTAGGCCCTTTCTGGGGTCATGTTTGTTAACGGACAACAGGGCAACCACACTGGGGTCAAATTCCTGGGTGACCGCCACCTTGTCAGGGATACAAGGACGAGGTCAAAAATGTTGCTGTACAGAGTAGTTGATACATAGATAGATAGCTATATGCAGCATGTTTGGAGGGATATTCCCCTTTTGAGTTACTGGAACAATTGATATTTCCTGCCCATCCTCGCTGTTTAGTTTATCAATTGTTATTGGTTTTGGAGAGTGGCTCTTGTCTTGGGAAAAAACTATTTTGGGGATCAGGTTAGCCTGCCTGGGGTGGGGGCAACCTTAACCTAAGAATGTGGGATTTGGTATGTGCTACTATAGATAATTACCCATGGTATGAAGTAATGAGTTCCTGACCCACTGTGTTTGGTGTATGGGTACGGACGGTGGTATCAGGCGGGACACTGATCGAAGAACAAGACAGGGGTCACCGTTTTTCTTTAGTAAAAGTTTGTTACTGAATGTTGTTACTGAAGTTATTTAGTGTCAATTTTGAAAAAATGTCTCCTTAAATAATAAAATCACATCCTTTATAATGCAGCCTGTGTTTCAATCCATTCATTGTATCTTTGTCTAATAATTTCACCTATCATCCGTACGAAGGTCAAGTAAAGCCACTCTTCTAACCATACCCACTAAATGAAAAGTATCCTATATGAAATGTTAAAAGCACATCATAAATGGTGAATCTGGCCTCTTTTCTCTTCCACACATCACAGCAGGAATATAATAGAGGTCTAATGTAATTATTACATTGTTTAAAGTGACCACATAATGTCGGAAACCCATTTAAAATCATCTGCCTCTGGAATTCTTACTAAATTATAGGATCCATGTAGAACGTTTCCATGAAGATACCGCTTAAAAGGGTCAGTTGATGAAAAGAAAAGACCATTTATTCCTTGCAATGATATTGTTCAGTGTTTGGTATTCAATGTAGGACCATATAAACCCGTCTTTTAAGAAAATTTTACTTCTGTAATGCATGTATACAGCATAAATGTTAATTTGATTTCTCTTAAAGAAAACGTTAACTCGTGTAATTCCATCACATAAACGGTATTCTAATAGCTCTGAAATATTTAGACAAAAATTCTATCTCAAAATATTCTGTTAGGCATTGACAGAACCTGGAAAGACACTGCAGGAATCTAAAAGATGTACTGATACACATCAGATAATTGGTGACCACGAATGTTCAGGTAAGGTTTGTTTAAGATAATCTATATGGATGTGGTTATAAATAAATGAATGTTATTATTATATGTTATTTTAACTATCATACACAATTACATTAAATGTTTTGATCAAATGAAGGTAGTCAAAACTGCAGTGTTCCTCTTAATACTTCAGTGTCCATGCCACACTATATAGTCTACGTTTCTTTCCCTGCCTTCTCTTCCTTTTGCCTCCTTTGCATCCCACACTTTTTGTTTTTCCACACCTTCCTTTTACTTTCCACAATCCATGTCTATGTGTGTGTGTGTGTCTGTGTGTAACATCCTGCATGTCCTTCTTTTTGGATGATCCAATCGGTATTCACGTTGCAGCTGGCTGCTTAGCAACAACAGGCATACGTAGGAGTACTTGTCGCTTCCAATAAAGAGTAGGGAGGGTGGTGGAGGGGAAAATAATGCTAAAAATAGGGGCTTGAAAAACATAATGAACATTATAAAATAAGATTGTGTTAGTCCACAGTGTGAAATGCATGTGAAATCAAAGATCCATTTCTGATGCTGGAATATAATTATTTTGATTGGGAACAGGTAAATGCGAAACTTTGCCAAGTACATATCCGGTACTAATAGTATCATGCAGGTGTTACTAGGGAAAGTAGAAAAAAAACATTGATTTGTAATATGTAAAAACAACTCTGTTTTAGTACATTATTAGAATCATTTGTGCATTTAATACAAAAAAAAGAAAATAATATTAAAGAATTTAGTACCATCATATTCTTCAGCACTGTAAGAAAGAATATGGAATCACACGACCAGTGTGGTGATTTTGGATAAACGTATTTTGTTCTGAACTCATAATGATCAACTTTTGTGTTCTAAGCAGAAGGCTCCATAAAAAATTGCCTATTAGTGTCCTCTGAGTACCTCTTAGGCTTATATATTTGGTCAGAACTGTATCCATATCTAATGAGATGTTTCCAAATGGAGTCTGATGGCAAATGTCACTAGTCATGCTTAATACTGAAACAAGAGTAGTAATATGTAATCATTTGTAGTCCTGGCATCACATCCCTTTCCTGCATGGTGAATCAGTCAGCACACAGCAGTGAGGAAAAGACACACCACTCCTAAAGTAAGTGGTGTAAGCAGGGGCACAGGCAGGCTGTTTCCTGGTAAAAATGGCACAGACAGGCTGTTTGGGGGGATGGACAAGCTGTTTGGGACAGAGGTGGCATAGGTAGGCTGTTTGGGTAGCAAAGATAGCACAGGCAGGCTGTTTGGGGGCACTTAAAAGCTGTTTGGTGGAAAAAAGATTTCAAAGAAAAGCTGGTGGGACATCCCTGGGTCCCGTCAGTGCAAGGTGCCCTGGGTTTCTTTTCAGGGTCCCGCTACCAGCAGACAGGAAGCGGCCAGCTGGCACCAGATCTCCAAGAAACAGGCACCTACCTGTCCTCCGCTGATCACAGGGCCCCACAGGAGGATCATAGGGGGCATGCCCCTAAGAAGCGGTTGGAGGAACAGCTTTGATGAACAGCTGGAGGCAGAACTTGTTCAGGCACCAGATTTAAAAATCTGGAAATGCTCTCTACTGGCACCCTGTTGTGGTATTTTGCAGTGTGCTGTATTCTGAACTATTTGATAATTTTATATTTGGCCCTTCACCTAGCAATTTTGTACTTGAACTTGACCTCCACATTTACCAGTTTGGCTTGTCTGACTACATGACCCATGTGCTGACCCTTGGTCGTGTACGTGTACCAACCTGGCTATGCTGACCTTCCTGAATGCTTTAACTTTTTGTATCATGCATTACCTGTTTGGATGCCTATCTTCCATTTTGTGCCTGAACCTTGCTTTTACCACTCAGTGCCTGCCTTCACGAAGTCTCCTTGCTGTTGGTATGCTCTAAGCACTGTTTTCCCTAACAAGGGGCTCAACCCCTTGTTAGCCATATTCTGCGCTAAAGAACAGTGACAGCTGACACACTGTTTAAGAACAAGCTGTTTGAGGGAACCGACAAACTGTATGGGGGCAAAAATGGCAAAGGCAAGCTGTTTGGGTATGCTTACAAGCTGTTTGGCGACAAAGATGGCACAGACAAGCTCTTTGGAGTACAGGCAATCTGCTTGTGGTCAAGATGCTATACACAAGCTGTTTAGGGGCAAAGATGGCACAGCTAAGTTGTCTGGGGAGAAAGACTGTACTGATAAGCTGTTTGGGGGACATGTTGCTTGAAGTTAGGGGGCACAGGGCAAATTTGGGACTGGGGCCCTGTGGTTTCTACTTCCCCCTCAAAACGGTGACCTCCAGTGCTGTGTCGAACACTGGCAGGTCTGTGTGCGTCTACTGTGGAGCTCTGTCTGTGTGGCAAATATGTGCTGATGATACGGTTAAGCAAGCGCTGAGCGCCCTGGGTTACACCTCAAGCACCAGTGACATGAAAGGGAGGAGAAATGCTGAGATAAAGCAGTTTACAAATATGTTGAATACATTTTCTTGCAAACATTACATTTTTTATGGGTGTTTATACATTTTAAAGTGGGGGAACCAAATAAAGGATCCACACCGGATGCCAAATACTCCAGGTGCGAATCATGGTTAATCCCTTGCATTGCACAAATTTATGGTGCTTTACAAGACAAAGGTGCCTCAGCAGAATGTTTGGTAGACAAAAGAAACCCTGAAACTAAATGATGTGACAGTTCATGACATGGCCAGTAAATCCAAAACAAATGATGATTCACAGTTCTGTCATTTCGTGTCTTAAGTGTTTGGACTGGATAAATCATAACGATAAGCTGGCTCAGAGTCATATGCATTGCCTTGGAAACAGAATCCAGTGCTTTTCATTTTGGGGCTGCAATGATGAATGCAGTCACCTAGAAACGGTAAACCTAAAATGCATATATTTATTCTTAAGATGGTTCTTGTTTTCCCCCCACACACACACTGTGATGTGAAAAAAGGGAACATTGATTTCTATTTATTTTCTTGCGTCATTCCTGAGAAAATTATTTCCCCCCCCTAATGTAGACTGATGTATACAAGTTTGGCTATTTTTATCACGACTATAAAATAGAGTAGACGAGAAGTCACAATGTAGCCCAACATAAATATGTATCTTCATATCACACACTGTAAGCACCACAATACTAAATCATATCCCAGTGCATTGTACAAAGCACAGTGAAGCACCCCAGTGGCATGCAAGGTCTGAAGCAGTGTTGTTGGTCAGTCCTAGCACCCACACTATAAACAGATAAGTGACTCAGAAATGTAACCTAAAGATTGCCTCAATAGTGGACATCGAAAGAATGTCCTGCAGTTCTTCTTGCTTAGTGTTATTTTTACAAAAAGTGTATTATTAGAACACTACATTTCCTTTATAGAATCCCAGAAGAGTTTGAATAGCTATTACAAGAGGGAGGAATGCAAAGCTGAAAATATAATTTAAATTGACAATATAGCAATGACATAAACACATAAGATAAAGTGGTACAGAAGAAGAACATGCCCCTGCTCTTTGTCATCTTACAATCTATTAAAGGATTCAAGGGGAATGAGACAAAATGTGTGGGACAGTTTAATTTATTATTTAATTGTAGGAAATGTCACATGGAGAAGTCAATGGTCTGGAGACCTTGAAAGTAGAGAAGCTTCTTTCCAAATGCAGGTTGTGGTTATTAAGAGCACTCATTAAGTTATTAAGCACTAATGTGCTTCTCTGAACAGGTGAGTTTTTAGTTATGAAAAAGTAGAGGCGCTGATTTTCAGAAATTAGGTACAGGAAGTGTGAATTCCTATAGACGGGAGTGGGAAAAATGATAATGGTTGAGAAGAAAAGCAAGTCATGGGCCCATAGCAACAGGGGCGCCGTCCGGGACTTAAATGAAAACATTGTTTGGTTTTTTTGTAACTTTGTTTAATCCTCCATGTTACATAAAGTTAAACAAAAAAAAAACGGTGTTTTTATTTAAGTCCTCGTGAAGTTTTCAGCAACCACTCGGCGCCCCTCACTCTCCGTGACTCTGTCACGGTGCCGGCGTTTCATGCTGAGCGCCGGAATTATTCTGGCGCTCAGCTGTGAAGCGTGCACCGCTGCAGAGCGGGAAGACAGATGCTTCCCGCTCCCCCACCGCAGGACTCGAGCAAGAAGGTAAGAAGGCTAAGTATAGTGACTAGGGGGTAGATAGTGAGAAGGAGCCAGGGGGATAGATAGTAAGAAGGGCGCCGGGGGAGGCCAGTGAGAAGGGGCAGTGGGGCGAAGGCAGTAAGAAGGGGAGCAGTGAGGCAGTGGAAGGCAGTGAGAGGGGCAGGGGGGAAGGCAGTGAGGAAGGGGCAGGGGGGGAAGGCAAGTGAGAAGGGGCAGGGGGAGGGAAGAAGGCAGTGAGAAGGGGCAGAGGGGGGAGATTTTTATCCTTTCTTTTTTTTGGGATGGGGGGGTGCCAGAGGAGTAGTTCGCACAGGGCACCAGAACACTTAAGGCTGTTACAAGCCTGTATTACATCTCGATTGACTTCAATGAGCTCCATAGGTCTGGAGGAGGTAGAGAACAAGTGTGTGTGTAAGGTTATGAGAGTTTTTTAGGGACCCAACCAATGCTGTCATTACCTGTTTTCTTACCTATTCCTGTTAATCCTCGAAGGACTTGTGGAAGAGACAGGAATGGCAAGGGGGATGGCAATAGCCTTCTAGGCTAATTTTTGTTTTTTAAAGAAATATGAGAGCTGAGTGGTCCCTTGCAGAATCCCCTTATATGCATTGCCCCTTTGTTCACCCAAGGTATTTGCTATACAGGAAATGTGTATTATTTATTACCTTTGTATTATATGAAAATAATAAAGTAATTTGGTCGATTATATCCTTTTCATATTTTTCCTCTTTAAGACCACCATAATATTTACTCCTGTCTTCCTAATTCTGGGTCTTAATGGCACGTTTAATGCAACGTCCTGTTGCCTTCAGTAAAAAACCCTTCCAAACAATCCCTGTTCTTCTGTAGTCCACCTTAAAATGTCTCAAAATTGTTTGCCTTAGTTTGCCTGTGGGCAATGCAACCTTTTCCACCCTGAATGGATCATTTTAGTGAATGTGTGTTGGATGAGATGAATAATTTGTGCATTATGTTATTGAGACCTTTGACTTACACCATGGTTCAGTGGTGCTATTTTGTATATTCTAGCATACTCCTTTGTCAATAATAGTGTACATAATTGAAAACTAGGTAAAGTTTCCATTAAAAAAAGGAAAATTGCAGTGGGTTTGGAAAAATGTAGTTTGCAAACTGTACCTATGCTTGCCTCTGTCAGATTAATCATTACAGCCTCTGCTCTGACTCACAAGTGTGTTTCGTTGCTGCCTCATGTGGTTACATTTCATTAGTGTCTAATGCAGCTAGTACGGTATATACAGTTGGACACATACGCCCCTGCTTGCTTATGTCTCACCACAAAGGACTGAGGTAGTGGACCTCTCAGGTGTAGCTACTTGGTAGCTGCCAAAACCATTTTAATTTGGCCCATAGCAAAAACATTACTTGTGCAAGGCTAAGCAACTGTTTACATACAAGAAAGTGGGATATCAATCTTATATGAAAATAAGAATATCAGAATATCAAACATGGGCACATTTAAATATTTAGCTACTTGCAAACCTATGTAATTCATAAACATCTTCTGTATATATCCACATTATTTTGACTTTTAGGGCTGTAGAACACTCATATCCAGCAAACATTCTGACCTCAAAAAGACACATTTTGGCAAATATTTGATAGGACCAATATTTGCTATAATTAGTGCTTTGTGGCATAGTGTTATTGGACATCTACTTTGGGATCACCCCTCATGGGCTGAATGATACGCGCACATTTTTAAGGTTTTACTAGGCGTGATAGCCTACATTGGGAAGTTCTCAGCAGTGGTATAACCCCATGCAACCACTTGTTCCTGTGTCCTCATGCAGGGCCATAATTGTTCAGAAAGAGCCTTTCGACCTACATCACATGACCCTACAGTGAAACTGAGGCTGCTCATGCTGTGTGTTACCTCTGGACTGCAGGAGAAGTAAGCGGATGTGGGCGATGGGGGGGCATTATTTGCATGTTTGTATGTATGTGGACATTAATGTATATGCAAGCATGAATGTCAATTTATGTCTATACATTTACAATGTATGTTAACATGAATCCCTATGTGAAAATGTTTGTATGTACAAGCATGAATGTGTAAGTGTTTGTGCAGATGTGTTTGAGCATAGATGTGTATGTGTGTTTTTGTGTGAGCATGAATAAGTGGTGTGAAATAGATAAACACATACATGTGTATAAATGGTGTGTGTTGTGCTAGAGTGTATGTTGCAAGGGACAAAAAGGGCACAGACAAGCTGAGGGCAATGATGGCACAATCAAGCTGTTTGAGGGGAATAATATCAGATCAACTGTTTGGGGCAAATATGGCACAGACAAAGTATTGTGGGTTATGATGGCACTTACAAGCTCTTTATAGGAAAGGTGGCACTCTGGGACATGTTGTTTGGTGATGTTGGAGGACCCTAAGCGATTTCTACTTAAGCCCCTGGTTCCCAGATATGGTGTCAGTCCTTGCCTGCTTTGGAGCAATGTCTTTGGTGTTTGAAGTTCGGTCTAGGAGTCACTTGTTTTTGCCAGGTCTCTGAGTGAAGTTCTCATCTCTGTATGGGGGAGTGCCCACTGCATATAGACTATATGTTGGAGGCTCCTGTTCTTTGCTAGCTTTATGAGATTCTTATATAAGACAATAGCTCCTAAGAATAAATCATGCTTGATGTGTCCTGGTTACTACAATCAGCCACATGTAAGAATACGCCAAACTCCTACCACCCAAGTGTCTCACAATGCCGTGGACAATTTCTTTTCCTGTTTCTTCAAAAGAATAAAGATGAATTATTTTTAGTATTGAACAGTAACATTTCCTCTGGCCTGTTTTCCCCTCCTTTTTGCTCTGTGGCTTTTGCACATGACTGCCTGTTTTATTTGCAAGAGTGCCCCATTCTTTCTGTTATGCAACCGTGCAGAAAGCCAAACAACTTGAACAGATATGGAGTTTTGTGGAGAGAAAGACAGGGTTAGCAGATGAGTCCAGCAGGGTCTTCAATATACAACTGCAGGTTTTACTTTGGGGCCAGCTACAACCACAGACAGTGGACCCAACTATTGGATATAATTAGTCCATGAAGAGAATATTGAGTATTCATGCATTCAGAAATCATAGCTGCAAATCATAGAAAAATAATTCCTTTCATAGAATTGACAGACCTGAGCAAACTTGCAAGGGGCTAATCAGACTGGCGTAATGGTTAAACCAGGCAGCTATGATTTTAATGGTACATCTAGTGTTCTGCTTGTACGAAGAGTAATCTGTCATGGCTATTTAGAGTTTTGAAATATGAAATTACCTAAGGTACACAAATGTCTCATTTAATCCAAACACAGACTTTTGTAAACTATTAGTGAAAAGTATTTAAAAGGGGTGATACATCTCAAATGTATAAAATCATATGAAGAAGTGAATATAAGAGCTAACACATGCCCAATTAAATGTAATGTACTTTTAAATAGAAATGTAAATCCACTCTGTGTTCTTCCTGCTGCAAGTAAATCACAAGTAAATGTGATTACTCTCCCTTATTTACATGAGCTATAGATCTGTCTGCCACCTAATGGTGGCAAACTACCCACTATGCTCTTCTCATCAGTCTGCCCCATATTCACCCCACTTTCCCACCCATTGCTCCACCCATTACTCCACCTTAAGATCCTCCCATAAAGATTTCCCTAAAGCCAGCAAGCATACATACCAACAAGCAAACTCTCTTTGGCACCCACTCACTTTACCACCATACACACGGATTCTCTTGTTCCTTCTCTCCTCTTTCCAGACACCAATAACCCTAGGCTCCAGCACCATTCACTGACACAAACTCAGGACAACATCATATCCCACACACAGCAAATACTTACACACACGTACACTCATACTAACACCATGCACTTACCTCATACTATAACAGCACCTTACAGTAACACCATACACTCATGCACAGGCATGCTAACCCCATGCCCACATGCTCTAATGCTACAAACGGATATACACACTCATGCTACACACACGCTAACACCACACTCTTTTATACATGCATGCACTATCCAACAACACACATATATACACTTGTACACACCGCTGCTTCTCTGACAATAGCCCTTCCTTTTACTCTTCCTCTTTATGGATAGGCATATTGCAGATGTGTATGACCCTTTCTCTATGTTCTACTAGGCTCCGGTTAAAAATGGCACCCTATCTGCCTCCTGTATTTGGAAACACAGAAACATAGAAAGTGACGGCAGATAAGAACCATTAGGCCAATCCCAACCTCTGAGTACTTTCCTTAGTACCTGGCCTTATCCTATATCTAGCTTGGCCTTATGGCTATCCCATGCTTGCTTAAATGTCTTTACTGTATTAATATCTACCACTTCTGCCGGAAGGCTATTCCTACCCTTTCCGTAAAGTAATATTTCTTTTATATCTTTTAACCTTTGCCCCTCTTGCTTATGACTATGTCCTATTGTTGTGGTAGTATTTCTCTTTTTAACCCCTTAAGGACAATTGGCGGTCCCTAAACCCATTGAAAACAATGCATTTTGAGCCCGTACATGCAGGCTTTGTCATTAAGGGGTCTCATCAGTGATCTGTACAACGGCATGAGCACTTCCCTCTTTCTACTGCTAATACCTCTCGCTATACAACCAAGCATTCTGCTAGCATTACCTGCTGGCCTACTGCATTTAAATCCTCTGAAATAATTACCCCTAAATCCCTTTCCTCGCACATTGAGGTTAGGACAGTATCAAATATTCTATATTCTGCCCTTGGGTTTTTATGGTCTAGATGCATTACTTTGCATTTATCCACATTGAATGCCAGTTGCCACAGCTCTGACAATTTCCCCAGTTTACCTAAATCATTTGCCATTTGGCTTTTCCCTCCAGGAACATCAACCCTGTTGCGCATTTTTGTGTCGTCAGCAAAAAGACAAACCTTTACATCAAGACCGTCTGCAATATCACTAATAAAAATATTAAAGATAATGGGTCCAAGTATAGATCCCTGAGGTATCCCACTGGTCACAAGACCTTGCTCTGAATATAAGCCATTGACTACAACCCTCGGTTTTCTGTCACTCAGCGACTCCAGAATCCATTTAACAACATTGGGATCTAAACCCAGAGTTTGCAGTTTATTTATAAGTCTTCTATGTGGAACAGTGTCAAAGGCCTTACTGAAATCCAGATACGCAATGTCTACTGCACCACCTTGATCAATTACTTTAGATCACCCAATCAAAAAAAGCAATAAGATTTGTTAGGCATGATCTTCCTGAGGTAAACCCATTTGGTTTTATCTTGAAACCCATGTGACTTCCGATGTTCAACAATCCTTTCCTTTAACATTGTTTCCATTAATTTCCCCACTACAGATTTAAGACTAACTGGCCTGTAGTTGCCCGACTCCTCCCTACTGCTTTTTTGTGAATGAACATTTGCTAATTTCCCCTGGGACTTTACAAAGTCTAACAAATGTTTTTACTATGGATCCTCATGGATCTTGATGCTGAAAGGAAAGTACAGGTGCTGCAAAACTAGATCTTGGTTCTTTAAAGTCCCAAGATGTTTTCTTTATGCACTAAACCTTGTAGTATATGCGTTGTCTGGGGGTACAGGTGTATAGTAGCATGTATTTTTTTAAATTTGCGTTTACTGTATGCAGTAGCTTACCTTACGCACCAGGTGCCGCTCATCAGGGGGGCGCCACTACGCCGACACCCCTCCAGAGGCGGACGGTAATGTCCGTCTCTAGAGGAGCATGCTCGGTTGGGGAGATCAAAGGTCTCCCTGCAACCGGCTTAAAGTCAATCAAGGGAGCAGTAGGTTTGTTAATGCAGACCTCCGACCCTGCTTCCATGCGACGCGCGCGGGAACTGATGCTGTGTGTCATATCACGACACACAACACTGAAGCCACGCCCACAGAACTCACTGCACTGGAAGGATAGGACAGAGAAAAAGAAGAGCCAAGAGGAAGAACGAAGAGGAGGAGAAAAAGTGACAGAGAAAAGTGTGTGAGAGTGATGGATGTTATGCTGTAGTTCAGGGGTGTCAAAGTTTTTTCTGCAGTGGGCCACTTCATTAGAGTCGTATACGTGCGAAGGCCACACTCATTTTTACTTTAATAAGGTATGCAGATTAAAATAAAGTAAATGACACAAAACCTTTACTTTTCCTCTCACTGATTTCTGGGCCTAGAAAGTTTTGTGACTACAAATTCAGGATTCTGGATAAGTAAAAATGAAATACCGTATTTGCTCAATTATAAGACGACCCTGATTATAAGATGACCCCCCAAAAGTCAATGTCTGCTTTAGTATATAATGATAACAGTTATGTTGTACCCCCGTCAATGTTTGCCTAATGATAGAAGGTATGCAGTTTTAAAATGTGTGTGTGGGGTGCCAAATACAGGATCTGCCCCAGGTGCCAAATACTCTAGTTACGCCCCTGACTGTATGAGTGAGGTTTGTTCTCTACCTGAATGGACCGAAGGTATATTGCAGTACTTACAATGTTTGACTTTATGATTGATTGTGCTGATGATGCTGATGATTTATGGACATTGTCTGTTTTGCTTAGGTATATTATCGGACCAGAAGCCTAAGGCAGCTTAAACTGTGAGGTCATGTTTTGGTTATGGTTATCGAGTGCTGCTATCTGTCAGGTCAGTCTGACTTTAGGTGATGTGTGTGTGTGAGGGTTTACCCAAAAAGATGTCAGCTAATCCTTACTGCAAGACATATGAAAGCTGAAATTATCATCTGAGCTGGCTGGTTCTTGCATGTAGAGGAAGTTTCCTTGCATTTTTGATTGACTTTCCCTGTGGGAGGGCTTTGTCTCTGTAATGGTACAAATGGTATAAAACTTTTAGTCACAACAGATATAATAGTCAATGCATCATCTGCCTTAAGACCAGAAGAACATGTGTTTTCCCCCTTCACATGACTTTTTACATGTTTTGTTTTTAGTAATCTAAATAGTAAAGAAAGTGGATGTGACCTCTTAGAAATAAAGAGGGTGAGGTAGAAATATGCGGTTTTCTTGAAAAATACAAAACTAGCAAAATATTAAAATAGAAGAAATTGTAAAAATAAGAAAATGCCTGCTGAACATACTGAGAGGGGGCAAGTGAAGGCAGTAGAGAGGCAAACTGACATTGCTTTGGAGTAGGAACTAACAGAAAAACAAATTTTCCCTCACAGGTTATGAAATAATTGCTTGCAGAAATGTGTCTCTCATCACCTTCTGCTCAGCATCACATGCCACCAACGCGCATTGCCACAAAATATTCATTAAAATTGATTAATCAGTCTACATATTTTAGAATAATAATAACACCACCACAGTTTTTATGCAATATATCAGATTGTTTTTTATTCATGGATATAGGAAATCGTAAGTCCTTAAAGTAGTCCCTAGTTGACTAGGATGTTGCTTTATATAAAATACGTGTATTTTATTTTGTTGCATGTATTCTGTACATTGGTTGGATTTTAATTTACTCATTATGAGCATACTTATCAGGGACTAGCTGGCATTCTCATATTTACTTTCTGTCACGGAACCGGGTCCATACAAATGACTGCATTGACCCAGTTTGCCCAAAGATTGTGTGCAGGAGTTACGGTGCAGTAGCGGAGTTGGACAGGGCCTGGAGCAGTGCGACTGCACACATACCAGCACCCTGACATAGCAGCAGACGTAGTCCAAAATGAAACGAAGGGTCCGCACCGGGTGCCGCGGGGGGTGCCAATTTGACGGCACCCCTCCAAAGACGGACAGTAATGTCCGCAGCTGCCACACTGACAACTGAACACACACACCAGGACAGGCTCTGCCACACCAACACCTATACACACACACCAGGACAGGCTCTGCCACACCAACACCTATACACACACCAGAACATGTAGATGTCACAGACATCTACATCAGGATGGATTTTTCACACTGCATTGTCGTTTATATCCCCCTTATTGTTTTTGCCCCTTGT
>VKOC01000465.1:0-15111 GCA_009364415.1 Spea multiplicata
CGATCACTCACACACTACTTCCACCTTAACCCTGGTCACTGCAAAAACACTACCCCAAGTCCAGCCACCCTCACACACTACCCTATTGTGCTGGCACACTTACCACACTACCTCATGTTGGGCCCGGCGGTGCACTGCACACACGTACCCCATGTGCCGGTCACTCACACACTACCCCATGTGCCCGGTCACTCACACACAACCCCAATGTGCCCGGTCACTCACACACTACCCCCACGTCACTGGTCGCTCTCACAGACTCTCTTCCCCCCCAGGCCGGACTCTCCTCCCGTTTGCGGTTCTCCTGCACGTTCTGCGAAGCCATCTTTATCTCCAAGTCTCAGCTGCAGAAACATCTGATTTGGAATCATCCAGACATCGGAGGCAACAGGGAGAAAAGGCCTCATCAACCAGCAGTCTGCAGAGGGGCAAAAGAGAGGTGCAAGCGGGACCCCTACGCTGCAAGCTCCATATGGCCTATGACAGCGTATGGTGTATTAGAGCAGCGCTGAGGTTTTTTTGGGGGGTATAACTGTGTTATGGGGTATTAGAGCAGCGCTGGGGATCTGTTATGGGGTATTAGAGCCGTGTAGGATTCTGTAAATGCGCTCCCTGTATGTCACTCGTAGAGCGGCTGAGAAACTCCAGCCCAGGCGTTCAAAACACACAAAACTGCAAAAGCCCCCAGAGGAGAATGGGAAGGAGACCCCCGGGGTCAGACGCGGAGATACGTCCAACGAGGACCCGGAAAGGATGAAACACAGTAAGAAGCGCGCCGTGCGTCACCCCCTCTCGCTCTTTTCATGTTTCATTTTCCCTTTGCCCCTTTTGGGGCATTAACCGGGGGGGAAGAAACATACATTTAGAATTAAACCTTCTTTTATTTCCAAGAAATGCTTGGAATTGTTTCAAACTCTTGGCGTCGCTCTCTCTCTCTTTCTCTCTTTCTTTCTCTCTGTCTCTCTATCCTCTCTCTCTCTTTCTCTCTCTCTTTCTCTCTGTCTCCCCCCTCTCTCTCTCTCTCTCTCTCTCTGTCGTTCTTTCTTTGAGATGATTCCCAAATGCTCTCCTTGGTTTTTCTCTCTCTCGAGTCAGGAAGGAAACAAAAAACTCCAAAGAAGTTCACCGGGGAGCAGCCGTCCGTTAGTGGGACCTTCGGCCTGAAAGGTGAAAAATCGCACGCTGGCTCCTGTCGCCTCCTCCCGTTCCAGAGTTTCCTTATAACCCAGGGTTGGCAGCCCTGTTACCCCAAGCTGGGCAGATTTCCAAGACCAATGCTTTTGATCGTCCCATGAGACCGCGGGGCCGAACTACGAGGGTTCTTTTCCCTCCATCCAACATCTTCACCTGTAACAGCACCACCGCAGCACTCTGGGAGTTAGGGTTTCTTGGTCAACCAATGTTTTTGTATCTCCAGCTTTGATGTTGCAATGGATCACAACATTGTATAAAAACAAGTTCCAAAATATAGCCCTTTCCCATTGGCTGAGCTGTCAGCCAATCATAGAGTGGATCAGAATAACCCATCTGTAATTGGCCGTAGATCTCGTGTTTGATCCGGCCAATCACAGAAGGACATATTATCTTCCAAGACTCAGTGGCTTCCCCCATGGCCAGGGCTATGCCCCCTGTGTTGATTGTTTCAGGTGTGTTTTTGCCAATGTTGTGTCCCATTGTGATGGGCTGAAGATGAAGACAAGAGCATTGTTTGACCACACATTGAGCAACAAGAAGGTAAGAGGGAACCCTTTATATGGGACATAAATTTAGAGGACCACTGGTCGGGGGTGCTGGATATTCGAACCACCCTCTTTCACACACCCTAAGTAGATGGGTAGCCGTTACCGACCCTTGGTCATTGACATCTCGCATCCTGTTTCGGATCATTGGGATTGGTCATCGTTGGCGTCCTTTCCAAAGTTTGGTGATCCAACCTGGCACAAGGAACAGGAATAGTTACCGAGAATCAAAACAGAAAAATGCTTATTAGAGGAGAAACGTCCTCGTTGAATGTGTGGTTTTCTGCTGGGACACGTTGGGGTGGCCATCACGTAGCAGGGCTCCGCTCCAAAGCACCTCTCTTACGGAACATAAAAGGGTATTTGTGGGAGGTATATTTCATTCCGTCGCCGTATCTGTCCCTGTTAGGACTTGGGAAAGTAGACGATAAATCCTGGGGAAGACGGGTAAGGCCGGTGTGCGTACGGACCAAAGAAGTGATGAAGAGGAGGGATGGTCCCAGCATCCGACGTGATCACGCAGTACCAGCTGCAGGTAAAATAAAAGCCCCGGGTAGATAGGTTTGGGATTTATCATGTATGTTACTGTGCAATAACACGGGTACCCGCTAAAGCCTTTTATCTGGATGGGTACAGATCACATGCATGTCTTTGCCCTCTGTACCAGGCAGTTTGGACGATGCGTGCCTACGTCATGGTAATAAGAAGGGGGTGGTGACGTGTCCTAACTGTGTCTCCGTCACGCGTAAAACCATGGCTGGTCTGAAGAAGCACATGGACGTATGTGAGCAGGTGAGACATGTCATATATTCTTCCATAGCTCTGGTGCTTGCCCCTCTCTGTTGTGTGTTCTGTAGGTTTGCGTGTCTGTATACCTATGTTTGTGTGCAGTGTTTGTGTCTGTGTTGCGTGTCCCTGGAAGTTGGCCAGTCTGTGTAGTGATCCATGTGCGTCTCCCAGCTGCAGGAAGCCTTGCGGTGTCAACATTGCAGGAAACAGTTCAAGTCCAAGGCTGGCCTCAATTATCACACGATGGCCGAGCACGTCAACAAGGTAGGAGGGAGCTCATTGTGTTGACACACGGTACTTCCTGTGTGTGAGCGGCGCGGTGTACCCGCTGCATGTGCGCTGGCACAGTGTACCCGCTGTGTGTGAGCTGGCATGGAGTACCCACTGCGTGTGAGCTGGCGTGGAGTACTCACTGCGTGTGAGCTGGCGTGGAGTACCCACTGCGTGTGAGCTGGCGTGGAGTACCCACTGCGTGTGAGCTGGCGTGGAGTACCCGCTGAGTGTGAGCTGGCATGGAGTACCCGCTGCATTTGAGCTGGCGCGGTGTACCCGCTGTGTGGAGGGTATCACAGTGTATATAGTATCCCCGTGGCATGTTGTGTCTTCCAGTCTTCCAGTCCTGATGATACCCCCCGAGATGAACAGAAAGAGCGTGAGCGCCTGCGCAGAGTTCTGAAACAGATGGGGAAGTTGCGCTGCCCGAAGGAGGTACAGCACGCGCGGCACATACAGACAAGCCATTGATCACGTCACATACATGTACTGCGGATACATACGGTATCAGTACCTGCTCTATGACTTTGTCCCCGCCCCCTCGCAGGATTGCTCCGCCTCCTTCTCCAGTTTGATGGGATATCAGTACCACACTCAGCGCTGTGGGAGGCAGCAGACGGCGGGCGACAGGCTGCGCTTCTCCTGTCCGTACTGTAGCAGGGAATACCAGTCCAAGGCCGGCAGAGATTACCACATGCGATCCGAGCACTGCCAGGTGAGACGTCGCCAAGGCGTCCACTTAGTGGTGCGACACTCATTGAGTGGTCACTGGGAGCGAGCTCCCTGTGACTGCTGATATGAGCGTGAGTGTTGGGGAGGTGAGTGCCCATGGTGCCCCCCTAGACCAAGTGTACTTAGTAATTGCCCACTCTGTTCTAGCTCCAGGTCCCCACGGAGCCCACGCAGGCAGTGGTGGAGGCAGAGCTGGAGGACATCGAGCGGACGCCCAGTGGCCGAATACGGCGCCAGTCGGCCCAGGTGGCCATCTTTCATCTGCAGGAAATCGCCGAAGATGAACTCGCCAAGGATGGTGGGAGAAGGAGGATGCGAGAGGACCTGGTACCTGACAGCAAGAGGGTAATAGGGGCGATAGAGACAAAGGGGGGGAGATGGTGAGGGGTAGTCTGATGGAAATAATTCAGAGGTGAGACCTTGTTGCTTTGAGTGTTGGGAGTGAGTGTATATATAGGTATCAGCACTTGCCCCCTCTCTGTATTAACCCTGTTGGGGGTTATTATGAGGGTTTCACACGTGTCCTGCATGTAACAGTTGAATTACCTGCGCCCCGGCCTGCCGACCTTCAACCCCCAGCTCCTGGACTCCTGGAAAAGCCGCGTGAAGGAGAACGGATTCATCTGCTGCCCAAATAACGTGAGTGTTACCCGTCCACCAAGACGCTCACTCACTGATACATACACTCGGCGACACACAAACACTAATTTGTTTCCCGTTTGCCGACAGTGCTGTGAAGCAATATACTCCAGCGTGTCCGGACTGAAGGCTCATCTAGCCAACTGCACCAAGGTAATGAGTGGGCACACGTGAGTGTGTGAGTCTTCACAGTGGGTGTTCTGAGTGACTGGCAGGCCCCTGCCTGAAACGTGATTGTGCTGAATGAGAGCTCACCCTGAGTGCTGCGGATGACTGATCGCACACTCCGTTTGCCGTTGAGCGTGAGCTACTTTTGTCTCCCCGGCAGGGGGCTCACTCCGTGGGCAAGTATCGCTGCCTCCTGTGTCAGAAAGAGTTCAGCTCTGAGAGTGGTGTGAAGTATCACATCCTGAAGGCACACTCACAGGTGAGTGGAGAAAGTGTGGCCGTCTGTATGGGGGATAGAAGGTCCTGTGAGTGTGTCTGGTGCTGCACGGACCTGTGGATTGGTAGAAGGTCCTGCCATCTTGCTTTATGGGTCACATTGGCTGGTAATGGGGGCATAAGCCGTGGCGTTGTACAAGGCTCCTCATTAGAGTATGTCATTAGGTAGTTGGGTGGGAAGCTGGTGACGTTTGGTGTTGAAGGCTCTCACTCTCGCTCCGCAGAACTGGTTCCGAGCTTCCGCCGTCTCTTCGCCCCTCAAAAGAAAATCGCCTTCTTCCATCTGCCCCGGTAACATGTCTGAAACGGGGGCAACGGGCAAGAAACAAAGAAAGAAACCCAAAGAGAAGCCCCCTGCCTCCGATCCATCCCGGCACCCGGTCGGCACCCCCAAACGAAGGAAGCCCCTGCTCTAATAAAAATCCCCCCAAAGAAAACAAGTAAACCGGGCAAGCGCACACATTTTGGGGCTCAAGGCGACATCAAGGAAGGGGCTGCCGGCTAAACGAGGCAAATAGCTGGCCGGCATCGGCTCCGTAGAAGAACCTCAGAGCCAACGACCCAAAGCTCTCTGCCAGAACCTCTGTTCGCAGCCCCTGCTTCTCCCGCCCGATCGCCAACGGACCCTTCCGCGTCGGGAGCGGCTTTTAGATTAGAGCGCGTCTCCAGAAGGCAGGATATCTGGGGGGGTTGGGGGTCCCAGGAGATGCCTTCTCCTCCAGGAGCCCACCGGAGCGCACCCACAGACTTTGGTCGGACGTCATATACAATGTTTCAGACCGTCGTGCGTCAACGCACAACTCCACCATCACTTACCCCGCTTGTCACGCGCAAATAGCTAATGGGGCGGAATAAGCTAAACTCACTCGCCTTTCTGGCTTCCGGCATCCTCCGCGGTTTAGGAACCACGGAAATTAGAATCATGTATGTGTACATAGTCATGCGGTCACGCGATACGTGTAGCACGCGGGCAAACCTGGCCTTCCTACATGTTGCCAGGAGTAACTCCCGGCGCGCTGCGTTCACGTCGGGCTCCAACACGACTAAGGAGCTTCTGGAACACGTAGTGCTTCGTAAAGTAACCTCTTCGGATTGTAAGCTCTTGGGGTCAGAGGGTTGGAGGCGTTTGCGCATCTCATGTCCCAAGCAGAAGGCAGCGGATGTGAATATTTACACACTTGGATGCACTTTTACTAGTTGAAGTAATTGCACTAGACCGTGTCGCGAAGTCGGCACACGCGTGTCAGGGTTCCCGGTGGAGTGCCGTGTGGTGGGTCTTGCGTGTGACGGGCGTTTTATTGTCGGTACGCGGCTCCTCCGTTAGGCTGCTTGTGTATTTTTTATGCGTGCAATAAATTAGGGTGTGTTTTTTTTAGATTCCGTGGCCGGCGAGGACCACGCTCCCGATGGGTTAACGCCGGATGTGTCGCGTTCTATCTGTTCAATAAAACAAATATTTCAATTTAACAAAAAAATGCTTTTATATGAATCTTGTTTCTCGGTAATTTGCCTCTACCTACCCAGCGTGGGAAAGACCGGGTGCAATATTACCCTTGGGGTGCAGGTAGACCCCAGAACCTCCCCTGCCCAGACGCCGCTCTGTTTCTTATTTATATCGTGAAAACGTTCAGCTTGTTGAAGCCCTGGAATACCCCAGTGGCCCCCGGCGGCCCCCAAACACCAGCATGGTTTAGTAAGACCCCCGGCTGCTCTCGGGGCAGGGGTTTGGAGCCCCTGTACCCCTTAACCCTCCAGTCACCCCCAGAAATGTTCCCAAAACATGGCACGAGGTGAGGACTTCAAGGGGCACTTTATTTAACCCTTTCACATCCCATCCCGGGCATTGTGCTAATCCCTGTTCACAAACCGCCTTTATTCTTATTTCTAAGGGTAAAGGACCCCCAGGGGATACCAGGAGCTTTAATTCGGCTCCAGCCAATCAGTGCCTGAGTATCCGGGGAGAGGTGTGTGTTTTGAACTAACTCTCCCAGTGTGCATCGGGCGGAGGAGCGCATGTGTCGCGGGGGATGCTGGAACATGTAGTTCAGTGCTTTCCCTTCATAACTTGAGACAAGTGTGCTGAACTACGACTCCCATCACCCTCTTCTTTCCCCCTTGTGACAGCTCGGGGAATGGCGGAGCCCGAGCAGGCCCGTCCAGGAAAGGAGTCCGGGGGCAGTGACAGGTGAGAGAGCTCCTGGGGAGGCAGGAAACTGGTGACCATGGAAACCTGGTTACCATGGAGTGTAGTCACCATAGTAACGGGGCAAATAGGAAATGTAGGTGAAGGTGCTCTCATATGCATGCCAATGACTACCTGTGCCCCAGGGGGTAATTCCCACCACCTGGCATGACATGGGTTAAACACCGGCAATAAAAAATGTTTTAAAAGCAAAATACGCCACAAAATGCTGTCCGTGTGCGATACATACCCCAGCGACGCGCGTCTGCAGGTTATTGCCCCCGCCGGCCGCAGATCTGATTATATGACTAATAATTTGATGACATCCGTTTGGGGTAAGTAGCCATAAAGTTAATGTTTTCTCCCGATGAAGGGGCAGGTGGCCCGGGGTAAAAGTATTTTACATACTCTAGTGACATTTCCATAATTCTGGTATGTCGCAGGTCCCTGCTTGCACGCAGGTGACACCAAAATACCCAACAGGTGACCCCAAAACATCCAACAGGTGACCCAGAGGTGACTCAGAGCTAAAACTCTTTTGTTAGGCGTGTGTGTAAATACATGTAACCTCGGGTCAGGCGTGTGTGTTAATACATGTAACCTCGGGTCAGGCGTGTGTGTAAATACATGTACTCCTGGGTCAGACGTGTGTGTAAATACATGTACCACGGGTCAGAAGCGTGTGCCGCCTGGCAGCAGACCCGTGTGCGCTGATTGGTTGCGTGTATTCTGCTTCCATTTTTATAACATCCTCGCTATTAATATCCGCTGGAAGCTGATCCTCGGAGCGCGGCCGGCAGGGGCTTTAGGATGAATTTGCCCGTGTGCCCGGGGGCGGCTGGCTGCTGGACCCTGGACGGGCACAACAGGTAATTCCCAAACAAGGCTGCCACCTACCTGAGCCTCTCCTGTCTCCTAGAGGTATCACCCCCTGCTGTCCTAGAGGTGCGTTGTCTTCTGGTTTGCTGGAGTCATAGAGGTGCCAGTCTGTATTTGTGTTGTGTGGTCTCTGCTCATGCCGGTACTGGTTAAGTCTTTGTGTCCAGACGTGTCCAGTTCCCGGGGGCAGACGTGTCCGGTTCCCGGGGGCAGACGTGTCCGGTCCCCCAGAGCTCACTGACACTCACAGACTATTTAGATCCCTGGCTGATGCCTTCGATTCGCTTTATCACTGCTTTATCACTGACACTCTTACCCCTCCCTGGGCAGTTGCCATCACAGCACAATTCACAGATCAGGATCAGGCCACTTGGTTATTATCAAGTTCTACTCATTGGACCCGTTTCTGCAAAAATAGAGATTTTCTGTGTTTGGACCGATGGGCTTCTCCTCCATCTTGTTTCACCCCGCGCCTTTTTCATTGTTTCCTCACCCACCGCCTTTGCCAGCAGCGTGGAAGTCCCTCACTCCCTGCTGCCCCCCGTCAGCCCTGGACGGTCTTCCCGCCGACGCACCACCAGCCAGTGCAAGTCAGAGCCCCCCTTACTCCGGACCAGCAAGAGAACCATCTACACGGCCGGGCGCCCACCATGGTACAACGAGCACGGGGCGCAGTCCAAGGAGGCCTTTGTGATCGGTGAGAGACCCTCTGGGCAAAACTGTCTGGCCCCTCTATACAGCAGACAGAGAGTGGCCCCCTATCTGTCTCTTTGGCCCCTTCCCCGTCCACCTCCCCATCTATCACCCTGCGCTTGCGCGACTTCTCTTCTCCCTCTCTGTCTCTCTGTTTCAGGCCTGGGAGGTGGAAGCGCGTCAGGTAAAACCACCGTGGCCAGGATGATCATTGAAGCTCTGGATGTGCCCTGGGTGGTCCTCCTGTCTATGGACGCCTTCTACAAAGTATGCCGGGGGGGTCAGCGCGCTGCGGGCAGGGGATCTAGAACTAGGTGCACAGCAGTCTAGAACCATTGCTCCCGTGGCTGTCTGTGCTCTAGAACGCTGCGTTGTGTGTTCATGGACGTTCTGTGCCCATTGCGTTTCAGGCATAGGATGCAGAGCTCGCGCTCCGTGTCGTGAGTTCGCGTTCGATCGCTTTTCCTCTCTGGAGCTGAGTTTGTAGCATTGATTTTTCCAGGCTGTGCCGCAGCCTCCAGGTCACATTCCCTGGAACATACATGGTCTGCGTGTGCACAGCACAGAGTACACCCAGACAAGCAACGGGGTGCCAGAGGGCTGCTCACATCACCCTGCGATGTCTGGGGTCCGGCAGACCCTCGCTTACCCTTTATGTCTTTTTCCCCAAACCTCTCAGGTGCTGACGGAGGAGCAGGAGGCTCGGGCCGCCAACAACGACTACAATTTCGACCACCCAGACGCCTTTGACTTCGACCTGATAATAAATACTCTGAAGAAGCTGAAACAGGGAAAAAGCGTGAAAATCCCAACCTACGACTTTACCACCCACAGCCGCCACAAGGAGTGGGTGAGGTCGCTGGGGGCAGGAGGAACGCAGAGGGCGCTGGGGGCAGGAGGACGAGAGAGGGCGCTGGGGCAGGAGGAACGCAGAGGGCGCTGGGGGCAGGAGGACGAGGAGGGGCTGGGGGCAGGAAGGAACGAGGAGGGCGCTGGGGGCAGGAGGAACGAGAGAGGAGGACGCGCTAGGGTGGGGGATAACTCGGGTTGAGGACGGTTTCTAAATGATTAGTATAGGTTCTGGATGATGAGACCTCCTTTCTGTCTCACGCAGAAAACCTTGTATGGAGCCAACGTGATCATCTTTGAGGGGATCATGGCCTTCGCTCACACGGAACTCCTGAAGGTGATGGTCCTCGGGTTGTCCCTCGTTTTAGTGCCAGCAGCAGGTGGAAAGCAGACCCCCTCGTATAAAGATGAGCCACAGAGACCCAGCAACGTTTAACTAAACCTTAGAGTTACAAAACGTAGAGTTCGTGTTCTAACTTGCATAGATAATACATAGAAAATTAATAAGATCAGAATGACCCGGGCGGGTGGGAGAGAGTCCGCGTAGCACCGCAGCTTGTGACTCGTCCCCACAGCTCTTAGACATGAAGATTTTCGTGGACACGGACTCCGACATCCGCCTGGTGAGACGGCTCCGCAGAGACATCTCCGAGCGAGGCCGAGACCTCGAGGGCGTCCTCAAGCAGTACCACGCATTCGTGAAACCGGCGTTTGATCAGCACATACAGCCCACCATGCGCCTGGCAGACATTGTGGTGCCCAGAGGTGAAGCTTCATACGGGGTCAGGGTTCCTGCCCCTCTTCTCCCTACTGTTGCCCCCCATCTTTGTCCTTTTGTCCATCCTCTCTCCCCATCTCTGTTTCAGGCAGCGGGAACACGGTGGCCATCGAGCTGATTGTGCAGCACGTTCACAGCCAGCTGGAGGAGGTGAGTGACGGCGGCTCCTGCTGGGGCCCGGATCATCCTGTGCGCTACCCCCTGTAACCCCGTAACCCCAAGATGCCCCTCGGACCCCCTGCTCCTCCTTTCATATCTGTCCATCAATACCCCCTTTATCACAGTCTTTCAGTGCCCCCTTTTCACTGTCTGTCTGTCTGTCCCACTGCTGCAGAGGGAGCTGAGCGTCAGGTAAGAGACCCCCCAACCCCTTTACCCCTCTCTGAGCAGCCGGTGGCAGTCGGGCATCAGGGAGGGGGTACTGGCCCCGTGCCCTAAGTGTTGTTTTCTTTATTGGTTTTGTGTCCTTTGCTTCTTTTCATTATTCTTAATCCCCTCCCTCCCTGCTCTGCACTCTCCCCCGTCTCTTGTAGCCGCTCACACACGCCCTGGCCTGGGGTATGTTGTGCTGGTGGGGGCTTGGTGATGAGTACAGGATGCCACCCCCTCCTTCCTGTGGTCGCCCGCGCTGCTGACACAGGAAGCCCCTCGATGTGATCCCCCCGCAGACAATCGGACAATGACTCCCCCGTGCTTGTAAGAGCACCACATTATATTACATGTCTCAAATCCTGCAGAATGGCCTCCAGGAGCCACTGTGGCCCCAGCTGGCTCTCCAGCTGCTGTGGACTTTCACTCCGACAATCCTCAGCCAGCTCCGTGTCCCAGCCCCGCGGATTCCATATCATATATCCTCCTATAGATCCTGCGGACTGTCTCTCTTTCACTCACTCACTCATGCTCTCCATTCCCTCTCTCTCCCTCCCCATCTCTCCTCCACGTACTCTCCACCCTTTCATCATGGCGTCCTTCGCTCTGCCTGTCCCCTGAGCCAGCGGAAGCTCCGATGGGACATGTGAGATCCGTGTACACCCTGCATGTGTTTTTACATAAACTTACATGCCTTGCGTGTTCACCACTGCCTAACATCCCCCTACCGAGCCGGAGCGTTTTATTACATATGTGTGCAGTTTATTACATATGTGTGCAGTTTATTACATACGTGTGCAGTTTGGCTCTAAAACCTGCTCTGCCCGCCGCGTGCCGTTGTGTGTGTCACGTATTGGCTGTAGATTCTGCAGTTTGATGACGATGGTACAGACGACACGCGGAGACGGTTTAACAATCTAGAACATAACCTAGAACTATTATAAATAACGTGATTTCAGGCTACAGACTGAACGGTGAGTTCTCGTGGCGCCAACACGCGTGATCTGGGGTGTGGAGTGCGAGCTGTGTGCCGGGGTAGCTCGGGGTATGTTGGAGGGTAAGTACCCAGAACTCATGTCTTCTCTCCCCCACTCTATAGGGCAGCTCTGGCGTCTGCCCACCAGTCCCATCCCCTGCCACGTACCCTTAGCGTGTTGAAAGAGACCCCGCAGGTCAGCGTCATGCACACTATCATCAGGTATGGCATCCGCGTGCGCACGGAGGAGGCCTGTCACACGTCACGCGTACAACATGTTACAATCACGCCAGTGAACCTGGGGGGCGACACGTGACATGTGCCATGCGGGTAATTACAGGGACACAGAGACCAAATGCGGGGCGTTCTGCGTGTAACGTGTTATCTGTGGGTGACTGTGGGGTGATACATGTGACCGCTTCCGGTGATTTCTGGGATGTTTTTTTCACAGGAATAGAGAAACGAGTCGGGATGAGTTCATTTTCTATTCCCGGCGCCTGATGCGTCTCCTCATTGAGCATGCGCTCTCCTTCCTGCCGTTCCGGGTGAGTGTGGAGTGACCGTGTCTCTGTGGAAACGAGGCAGGATTACTGGGGGGGAATAGATGGAGAAGATGTTTGTTAGTTACTAACAGCGCTATGGAATCTGTTGGCGCTATATGTGTGAGTGTGAGTGCTCCACGATCTGCCGCACGGCCCCATTGTGTCTCTCTCCCCAGAGCTGCACCGTTCAGACTCCGCAAGGACACGACTACCACGGACGGACGTATGACGGTAAACGGGTGAGTGTGAGTACAGTATGTGCGATGAGTGGGATACGTGTGAGTGGGAGGGGGGGATTCCCTGGGCCTGCCGATGCGATGTTTCTGACCCCCGGACCTTTTTTTCTTATTTAGATCACCGGGGTCTCCATATTGCGAGCCGGAGAGACCATGGAGCCGGCGCTAAGGGCCGTCTGCAAAGATGTCCGGATTGGAACCATCCTCATCCAAACCAACCCCAGCACTGGGGAGCCAGAGGTGACAACATGGGGGGGGGTCCATGGAGATTTTGGGATCCTCGAGGGTCCCTGTTGGATCTATGAATACGGATTAGAGGGGATCAGTCGCGGCCCCCGTCCGCACTTTTCCCGCTCCTCGTCTGACCGCCTCGTCTCCCGTTTCCCTCTTCCCTTCAGCTGCATTACTTGAGGCTTCCGAAGGATATCAGCGAGGACCACGTTATCCTGATGGACTGCACGGTGTCCACAGGGGCCGCTGCTATGATGGCCGTCCGGGTGCTGCTGGTGAGAGGGCTTCTGGAGGTCTGAATGTGTCCGCGGGCCGAGCCCCGTCCGGCTCTCCCTTCTCTCAGCTGCTCTTCGTGTCTCGACAGGACCACGAGGTTCCAGAAGAAAAGATCTTCCTGCTGTCTCTGCTCATGGCTGAGCTGGGAGTGCACTCCGTGGCGTACGCGTTCCCCCGCGTCCGGATCCTCACCACCGCCGTGGACAAGAAGGTCAATGACATGTTCCGCATAATCCCAGGAATCGGTACGTCTGCCGCGGACAGGGGGGCTTCCACCGAACCCATCTTTCCCTCTAAAACGGCCCCTCTACCCCTGGGCCGGGCATGTTCTCTCTACCCCTGGGCCGGGCATGTTCCTTCACATCTCGTTAGGTAGTAGGTATATGGGGCAGATCACGTGCCCCAATCCCTTAGACACAAATGGGAAATTTGCCCTAATAAACACATCAACCCCCAAATCCCCCTCGCCCCGCTCCCACTCATCAGCGCCCGTTCCTTGTCTTCTTGGCAGGTAATTTTGGGGATCGTTACTTCGGGACGGATGCCCCTGCAGACTGGAGCGATGATGATGACCCGGCTTGACCCACTCGCACCGCAGAACCGCCGCCCCTCCTTAATAACTGCCCCTGGGTGGGATTCTGCCCCAGCGATTGTGTTTCACAATAAATTTAAAAAGGACGGGTTTCGTGTAAAATTCCTTACAAAGAAGGTTCTTTGGATAGAAATGCTCATTTTACTATTTCCTGCCCCGTTATGCCCTTCGTTAATCGGGGCAATTAGTCCCTTAATGTCAACCTTAAAACACAGACAACAGACAGAGCGCCCCCTAAAGGCTCGATTCCTTTGGCTACTTCCCTCCGGAGCTTCTACATTTAACGTACATTTTCTGAGGTTTTGAACATTTCTTAAAACAAAGTTTTTGGTTAGTTTTTAAAAAAAAAAAAACTAACTTTGGGTTCTATGCGTAAGGACAGTAAAGTTTGTGTCGAGTGGGTTGTTGGTTGCTGTGGCGATTGCTTCTCTTTGTAGCTGAAATCTCATTTTGTGCAGAACCCGTTGTTGGTTTTTCTTTGCGGGGGGGAGTTCCTGAAGCCCCCCCCCCGCTGGTGTGATGTTTCTGTGGGGGTCCCGAGTCCTCTTCGTGTCCACCTTGCAATGGAAACTTTCTAACCACACGGCGCCCGCCAACGCAGGAAATGCAAGTCACCTGGCCTGGCAGCCACTATAAATGGACGGGGGGGAGAGGAGCCTGGAGGGTTTAGAATGAGCTGTCTGAAGGAGAGCCGTTACCTGCGGATGGCTGCACCTGCCAGGTGATCGGGTGCAGAAGTCTGGTGGCTGGGAGTCCTTGCGTTATCTGGAGGGGCTGTCTGGGCACAGCAGACCCCGTGACCCCAGGGCAGGTAAGGGATCTAGAATGAGGGCAAATCTTCTCCGAACGTTCCATAATAATCTAACCAAGAAGTCTAATAACTTAATAAGTGGCGCAATGCTCCGTGACATTTTGGGGCATTTTCTAAAGCTCCAAGTTTCAAAAGTGATTGCCGTAGCAACCAACAAAATAGTCCCATCGTCAGGAAAATTCCATTGGTTCGCCATGGCAATAAATCCATAGTCACCCCTTTCCCTATCTACATGTTGCCTGAATCACTCCGGAGATCCCAGGGTTAGACGATGGAAGGGGTTAAACGGAATTATCCGAAACCAGCTCTTATTCTTGAAAATCATTTACGGGGTTATTTTAGGAGATTATTTTTCTAATGTGAGATTTTGACACCAAAATCCATTTTATTATGAAAACAAAAATCAGTCCAGCCGCCTCTAATACTTTACTAAATGTAACCAATCTTATTATTAATAATAATTAATGAACAGCTGGAACCCATCGGCTTCAGAATGTGATTAGTATATATATATATATATATATATATATATATATATATATATATATATATATATATATATATGATTGCCTGGTCTCAGGAGCTTACAATCTACGACCATGTTGGGTTGATGCTTTTTCACAAAATTGTGGATAATAACAATGTTATAATACACGCTAAATAACCATATAATTAGAAACGGCGCAGAGAATGCAGTGTTCCGTGTATGATTTTCAACAAATATTAACATTTTTATGTCACTTTTTTTCCACAACGTTCGCCATCATAAGATTTTTTTTTTTTTTTAGAATTGGTAAAAATCCATACAGAAATTTTAGTAGAACATATAAAGTTCAGCTTTATATTTTTTTGTAATTTAATAATTATTTATTCATCTATTCTTTAGAAATATCAACAGCGGTCTCCATTTAGTATTAGAAACTGTCCAAAACTAAATTAAAATTTGCAATATTTTTACTTTTTGTCCTTTCAAAATGTTCTGTATTTTACTTTCAGCTGATGTCATTTCCTTGTTAATTATCTCCAGTTTGGTAAATTTCTGTGCTGCTCATTGTATAAGATATATTATTTTATATATATG
>VKOC01000466.1:0-10164 GCA_009364415.1 Spea multiplicata
CTCCATCCTGCCCCGCAGCCCTCTCTGCTATTCCTATACTAATCCCCCCACACACAATTATTAACCTTTCCCTATCCTTCGTTAATGCACAGGGGGTATGAAGCCCAATACTCTGGTCCTTGGTTTCTATGATGATGCTGTCCCGGATGACTACTTTCTACAAGATCCGGCTTTTAACCCTGGTCTCTCTCCTCAAGATGACCCCTTTGGCGTGGACGCCACCTCTTTACAGGCCCATTTTCCACCTGTCCGTGGCCCAGAGACCCCTCATCTTCTGTCACCGCAGGAGTATGTCGCAATAATCTGTGATGCCCTTAAAATGCACAAGAATGTTGTCCTGGCCCGTGGGTTCCCTTCTCTGGTCAGGCCCGATGCCGCTGTGACCTCCGGTCCCTACATTGATGTTTGGCCCCTGGACCTTCTGCGGCCCCAGGCTTCTGCATATGTAGACGTTTGCAGCCTGTTCCTGCTACAAATGGCTTGCATCCTGAACATGGCGGCCTCGTGGCGCCGATATCAGCTCCGGGTCTTCCTTTGCGTTGAATCCAGAGGGGCAAGCGGGAACAACGGCGGAAGCAGCTGGGTAGCCGCAGAAGCCAAATTCCGGGAGCTCTTATGCAAGCTGCGGATTTCTGCCGCCATCCGCATAGTGTCCTGGAACAGCGTGGCGGCTGTGCGTGGCCAAGATGGCACCAAGCAGGGGCTGGCGCGCGAACCCATCTCCTTAGAATATCTGACGGCCGCCAACCGCGTCGTAGCGGACGAGGGCGGCTCAGAGGCTGCCGTCCGGTTCCTCTACCTGCCCCGTCCGCCGGCCGACGCCTCGCTGCATGAACGTTATCTGGAGGAGTTGGAGGTGCTGACGCGAGGCCTTGGGCCCACGCTTCTCATCCACGGCCTGTCGCCCGTCACCTGCACTGAGCTCTGACTCCGGACTGCCAACTCTCGCCAAAGGACGGCAGAATTTTCCGTTCCGAATTCCTGGATTTTTTTGGCATTTTTCTTGCTCTTCTTTTCCGACGTGGGATTTGTGGCTCCGTTTTGTGGCTCCGTGGGGGACGCCTGCTTCGTCGCGCACTGAAACGTTACCCGCTCTGCTTGGCAGCTTCATGTTAAGATGGAGGAAAATCCACGATGGTTTCTTTCTGTAAAATACAGCTATTTGCCCCGTTTCCGCTGTATATCGGAAGGATTGGTTTACGTCTGCTATTCCGCCATTTGGATTCCCAGAATCCTTTGCAATCACTCCTCAATGTTTGTCGACAAGCAGTCATTATGCCACTCCGCCACGATGGTAACGCATCCGTTTACGTCTTTACATTCATGCCCTTTTGCACTTTAACACGGAATGCCTTGTTTATTTATTTGCACTGGGATCGCAGAGGTTAACGCGATGATTACGTCATTCGGCTCCACCAGTTTGCTTCCCGGCTCCACCAGTTTGCTTCCCGGCTCCACCAGTTTGCTTCCCGGCTCCACCAGTTTGCTTCCCGGCTCCACCAGTTTGCTTGGACTCGTTGAGGTGTTGGGTGTGTGTTTGCGGGTCTCCTCCACTCCATGGACGCTGCCGTCACTCCCTCTCTCAGCGCCTCCTCACAGCGCTCTAATGAATCGCACTCCACGTCTCGCTGCCAGCGACCCTTTAAATCCTGAGGAACGCCTTCCCACCTTCCCTGGTTTTGCACCCATCACTGCCCCCCCCGCACTTTGTGCCCCTCTGTGCTTCCATACCCCCGTTGTTTTATTACGGCACTCTGTTACCCCTCCGGAATTATTCTGAAGCACAGTCGCTGACTTTTATTACATTTCCTGCGCCGTTCATCGCGTTCCACCATCGGCACCTACAGCGGAAGCCGCTCCTCATCCTGTTCTTCCAGGGGTTGGTTTGTGGTTGTGGGGTGGTATCTGCGCCCGAGGGGGGAGGTGGTATCTGCGCCCGGGGGGGAGGTGGTATCTGAGTCCCGGGGGGGAGGGGGGGGAGGTGGTATCTGAGTCCCGGGGGGTATCTGAGTCCCGGGGTGTTGGTAAAGGAGGAAGTCCTTCCTGGCTGTCCTTGCTGCTCTAGTGCGGCAGATAAAACCTTTTCTGGGCTTCTACTTCCGCAGGGGGCTGGAGGTCCGAGACGCGTCGCCGACGTTCACAATGAGAAACCTCCGGCCTTTCCCGATACTGGAAATAGAAGCATACAGAGGGTTTTAGCTGCAAACCATTAATGAGAACAGCCAGGAAACATCTCATCCATGCGCAGCCGTACACATCGCCAAATCCTCCGGCGGCTTACATTCTGCCGCCAAGCTCCGTTGCGTCTTGGCCATCACTCCCTTCCTCTGTTGGATTGTTTATTTTTTTTGTTTAGTTCTGTCTGGTATCTCGCGGATTTCTGGACGCAGACGCCTTTACCTCCTCCCGCGTAATATTCACTAACGTATAACCGACGCGTAATATTCTAACGTATTAACCGACGCGTAATATATTAGTTAATATCTCATGTATTTATGTTTATAGAGGTGCAAAGCTTCACAATCGCTCACCCGTACCTTCATCTCCAGATTTTAAACCCCTGCTATTTAAAGGGGCGCACCCTTAGCCATCCATAACGGCAGCTGTCCATTGGACGCCGTCTTCCCGTGGCACGCGGTTGGGTTGGCGGGGACGGCGTATCTTGGCGTCCATATTCCTGGTCTCTGGGGAAACCCCAGAGCTTCTATTGGTCCTCGTGAGCGTTTGAGGAGCTTCTCCCAGGCCTAGATGCGTGTGACCGACCCTCACAGGCGTTAAGGAGAAGACCGAGCGGGTGTTCTCCTGAGTTGGCCGGGGGAGATGATGAGTTGCGGCCTAACATTTTTATACGTTTCGTTTCCATGTTTAAAAGACCAGATCCCCTCCCCCGCAGCGTTGATTTTATCAAATATAATAAAACCCGGTTTCGTGGAGAACAGAGAGATTTTCCTGTTGGCCTCCCGTTAAACTTGGCGTAGATTTCATTCCAGAACTGTAGGGGGCGACGTGCGACTTCATCCGAAACCTCGAATGCCCTCTTCAGTAACCTTTAAGTGTCTGCATTTAGCTGCTGTCGGGGGAAGGGCTGTGCTTTTAAACATTTTCGGGTCCAAGCGGGATTCACGGATGATTTAGTGCCTTTTTTTATGTGGATCTTTGCCTTAGAATCCTCTGCCGCGCGTTTAAGGAACTAATTAAATTTTTTTATGTAACGTTTTGACACAATAAAAATTCATACTGTGGATGCTAAGATTTCTGCGCGTA
Organism: Spea multiplicata; assembly: GCA_009364415.1. Lineage (NCBI taxonomy): Eukaryota > Metazoa > Chordata > Amphibia > Anura > Pelobatidae > Spea > Spea multiplicata. The sequence continues at coordinate 3,265 of VKOC01000466.1, forward strand.
GCTTTTGTTTTTTTCCTCCCCAGATCTCTTGATTTCGCCGGCCGCGTACAAATAATAATAAATCAGGTAAGGGCATCGTAAAGTAAAATGCGAGACTCCGAGCAAAAGTGAGCCCAGAAGGGGCCGCAGGGGGTCGCAGGGGGTGAGACGTAGAACGGAGGGGCAGATTACACGGCTCTGTACAATGTAATCGTGGGCGGTTAAAGCAGGTAACACGCGTTACCGCCGACACACCAGGAACCGAGAACCCGGCCCGTGATTTGAAGACGGCAACCAACTAAATATTTGCAGTGATAGGAGAATTCTTACAGTTGCTATGGTGATAAAGTCACTTTTCAGAATCATATTGACCAGAATCATATTTCATACATGATCCCCGTGGCCGGGCAGCTGCCCTCATTCTACTTCACTTTTATATCACGGGGTACCTCGTTAGATGTTAGTGTGCGTTCACGGTGCTTTACGCGTAGATAAATGTAAAGCTGTGCATTTGGGGCGGAAATAGCGGCTTCTGATAGGTTAGATATCGCTTAGTCGTGGGATGGGGAGGAGAGCGCTGCGCAGGAGCTTTCGTCAGGAAGTCGCGGGATTTACGTGGCTTCAGCGCGATGCTCATTCAGGAGGAAAGTGCAGTATTTTGTGTGCGGTGGGGCGGGTTTCGGGTGTTTAGACCTCTGACTTTAATGCACTTTTTATAACTCGTGTAACTCGTGCTTAAGGGAGATGAAGCTGCAGCCTACCTGTAACTCTCTCGTGTTAAGCCGAGCAGCGGCGGTGGGACTGCAGCGGCACGCGTTCTGGAGCAGTCCGGAACCGGAAGGTTATGCGCGTTCTCCGCATAGGGTGCTGCTTTACAGCTCTTTGAGTGATGACTCACTCCACCATCCAAGGTATTGCAGGGTGAGTGCAGGCAGGCGCTGTGTTTTTGTGATTTAGGGGCCGTTGTGTTTTTGTGATTTAGGGGCCGTTGTGTTTTTGTGATTTAGGGGCCGTTGTGTTTTCGTGGCCGCTGTTTTGTGTTTTTAGGGGCCGTTGTGTTTTCGTGGTTTTAGGGGCCGCTGAGTTTTCCTTTTTTACGGGCCGCTGTGTTTTAGGGGCCGCTGTGTTTTCGTGTTTTAGGGGCCGCTGTGTTTTAGCCTCTGACTTTGATGCACTTTTTATAACTCGTGTAACTCGTGCTTAAGGGAGATGAAGCTGCAGCCTACCTGTAACTCTCTCCAGTTACTAAACCCTTTTTCTGATGGGAACTTTAAGTGGTTTTGGGTGAAAACCCTCATTCTAGCCGTGTTAAGCCGAGCAGCGGCGGTGGGACTGCAGCGGCACGCGTTCTGGAGCAGTCCGGAACCGGAAGGTTATGCGCGTTCTCCGCGTAGGGTGCTGCTTTACAGCTCTTTGAGTGATGACTCACGTGTCGCACGTTAGATGAGCATTCATACGTGTGCGTGAAGGAATTTCCCCTTATTTCTCGTCAAGAAGGACAGCAAGGCCTTCGGGGTGAAACTCGAGATCCGACCCTCCCATGGGGGGTGGAATTTGTCGGAGTTCTCCGTGAGGGAACTCGGTATCGTAGTCTGGCTTCTGCTGCCTTTGGCACAGTTTGCGGCACCCAGGAGCACGAACCTCGGGCTCCAAAAAAATAAAATAAAAAAAAATGAGTTTAATTGTAACATAAACTTCTCATGAAAAAAATATCCATTTATAGGAAACAAAGTGAGAAACCGGTGATTTCCTCAAACATTTGGACAAACCCATTCTAGGTCCAAATCCCTCCAATTTACTTCCCAGATATTAACAACCTGACCCTAATAGTACATGAGAGGGGTCTTACAGAGAGGGTGGTGGATAGATGGAACAGCCTCCCAGCAGAAGTGGTAGAGAGTAATATAGTCTGTCTGTCTGTCTATCTATCTATCTATCTAACACACAAACACAACACATACATGCTAACACAGAAACACACAGTTACGCCAATCCTCACTCCATCCATCCAAGGTATTGCAGGGTGAGTGCAGGCAGGCGCTGTGTTTTTGTGTTTTAGGGGCCGTTGTGTTTTCGTGGCCGCTGTTTTTGTGTTTTAGGGGCCGCTGAGTTTTCGTGTTTTTGGGGCCGCTGTGTTTTCGTGTTTTTAGGGGCGCCGTGTTTTCGTGTTTTAGGGGCCACCGAGTTTCGTGTTTTAGGGGCCGCCGTGTTTTAGGGGCCGCGTGTTTTAGGGGCGTTGTGTTTTCGTGTTTTAGGGGCGTTTGTGTTTTAGGGGCCGACGAGTTTTTAGGGGCCGCTGTGTTTTCGTGTTTTAGGGGCCGCTGTGTTTTCGCGTTTTAGGGGCTGCTGAGTCTTCAGTCGATAAGAACCACGGCTCTGTAACTACCGATCCTGCCTGCCACCAACCATTAACCTGAAACAAAACACCCAGCGCAGAGTAATATCTGCTGCGCTCCTCGCCCCGTTGAGTCACCCTTTTTGTTATTATAACTGAGGAACTCTTTCCCACAGCCTCCTCACGGGAATCCACCTGCCGGTGCCTGGGGCCGGGTCGTGACCCACTTCCAGGCAGCACCGGGGTCAGGAGGGTCAGTGGACCCCAATCCCTTTGGTTTGAATGAAACGTCTCCCCGTGGGAGAACTCCGGGGTGGGAAGGCTCCGGGTGGGAAAGGCTCCGGGGTGGAAGGCCCTCCGGGTGAGCTCGCCAGGTTTTCTTCTCAGTGTTTTTTTGCCTCTTGAAGCGGCTCTCCCCCCCCCCCCGCCAGCTCCCTCGCATTGCAAACATCATCTCCTTACTGCATTGCAAACATCATTTGGAAAGCGGGGTGCAGATACCCCTCTGTATAATTAGTGGTGGCGTTAAAGAGACAGTCTAATGCCCCTGACACCCCCTGTGTGAGGGACCCCCACCCCCGTGAGGACTTTAATAAAAATAAAGCACTTGCCTGAGGTAGAAGCTGCAGCTGCCCTCCTTTTCCTCAGGTGGAGGGAGAGATTTTGGGGGAGATTCTGCAAAATCAATGAATTTGCAAATGGGACGCCATGTAAATTTAAAGAGACCACGCAGCTAACTTTGCGTTGAAGTCCCGTGACGTGTTCTTTAGGGCTCTATCTCCCTAATGGGATGCGGGGAGTTTATATACAGAGTGCCAGTGCGCTAATATACCGCAGGGATACAGTATATATATACGCAGGAGGAATTGGTCACCCACAGAGCTGACGCTCTAATATACAGAGAGGAAACAGCAAATAAAGAAGGAATGAGTGACCCTCAGAGCTGACGCTCTAATGCACAGATTGGATACAGTACATAGGAGAAAATGGTAACCCAAGTAGCTAGCGTTCTAATACACAGAGAGGATGTAGTATATAGAGATGAGGGATCATTAACCCACAGAGCCGGCACTCTAATGTACCTAGAGGGTGTAGGATATAGAGAGGAGGGATCAGTAACCCAAAGAGCTGACGCTCTAATGCAGAGCGAGCAGACAGAGAGGAGGTTTGGTCCCCGGCTTTCCCCGCCTACTGAGTGTTCTGTGTTCTCACGGCGAGTGCCCGGCGATCTCTGCCAGCGCCTCACGGGTCTCCCCACTGGCACACGCTACGGACCCACCGGCACACGCTAAGGACCCACCGGTACACGCTAAGGACCCGTCGGTACAGGTGACGGTCTCATATTACGCTATTATATCCTCGTAGGGCAGGGGCTCTCTGCCAGGTATGGGAATTTGGGGTAGGTTACGAAACAGAAATGGGGTATTAGGGCAGCTGGTTGGACAAATTGGTTCCCTGGGGCATTTTGATTGGGGGGGGGGGTGATTCTGAGAGGATTAATGGTGGGAAGGAGCATCATCAGAAGAGTCCTTAGAAAACCCTGAAATCACACCCAAAAGTTGCTAAAACAAAGAATGCGAGGGCATGATTTGTAGACGGACACAGGGAGCATGAGCGACGTATGGTAGTGGATACCTGGAACAGACTTCCAGTACAAGCGGAACACAAAACAGCCATTCACAAAATAAAGAAGAGACACACTGTGTCCTCGGGCTTTCTCTGTTTCTGATCCCGAGTGCGGGGAGCGGCAGCTCCAGATAAGATCCGCTCACTAAAAAATGTAAAAAAAGGTATTTTTAGGCATCTTGTTTCCTCTAAAGATGCCCCGGGGGAGATTCTATGTCAGTAAGTTGGATTTTTTAGAAGACGTTTTGTTTAATGATCCAACAGGTGATATTATCGAGTCCGGGGCTGTCGGCGATCCCGTCTCTCGGAACCTGAAAGGTAGGAATGACATTATTATTGATTCTAATTAGTTTCATTTTAGCCTAAATAACAAAAGTAAAGAAAAAAGGACATTTGGGGCGGGGAAAGAACTCGTTAATAAAATCAATCTTTAATATTAATAAAGGGTGAAACCTTCTTGGCATGGGAATGTCTACGGCGTAACGCTGCGTTCATCTCGTAATATCCTCCTCGTTCTCATAATTATCATCCTTCTGTGTGGCCGCAGGATGAGGAGCCACCTCCGGTCCTTCCTCGGTGTTACCTTGGTTTCAGCTGCCATCTTTTTCACAAAAATGCTCTTCTGGGAACCCGAAAACATCAAAAATCAAGTGTCCTTTAAAGCCACCAGGCAATCGGCCAACCTCACCGACGGAGTGTACACTTATCACCTCGACTTGTCCCGATTCCAGTCTGAGTTCCCCCATCTGCAGAGCTATGAGTGCTCACTCAACCTCACCCCACGGGGGCAGCTTGAGAACAGGACCGGTCAACCTCTGCTCATCCTGGCTATTAAATCCCACCCGGCCTCCGGTGACAGGAGAGAGGCGCTGAGACGGACGTGGGCCAGAGAGGGGGTAGTTGGAGGGTACAGGGTCAGACCAATCTTCCTTATGGGGCACGGAGGGACACCGGGGCACATGGAACTGGTGAAGGTGGAGAGTCGAGAGTTTGGAGACATCCTACAGTGGGACTTCAGCGAAGGACATCACAACCTGTCCCTAAAAGAGCGCTGCTTCCTGGAGTGGCTGCACCACCGCGTCCCATGGGTGGCATTTATCTTCAAAGGTCAGAACGACATCATCTTACATCCTCATCCTATTATTTATTATACCCCCAGTGTGTGAGCTGCCCTCTTACCCCATCAGAGGGGGTCACTGACCCAATATTTTTATGAATAACCCCCTGTTAGATACTCTCTTACCCCGTTAGGGTAATATAGTAGGATATGTTTTGTGTTTCTCTCCCGTTATTCTCTGTTTCTCTCTCTATTCCTCGCTGATCCGCTGACAGTCACTTTCCTCGTTCCTTCTTCTTCAGGAGATGATGATGAGTATGTGAATCCAGCAGCCGTGGCGCAGTACATCACCGAACACGGGTCCTCCCCTCGCACGTTGCACGGCTGTCTTCAGCGCCATTCACCTGTTATGCGCTCCACCAAATACCGCGTCTCCAAGACTCTCTATCCATTCCACAGATATCCCTCCTTCCTCTCCGGCGGAGGCTTCCTCTTCCCTGGAGCCTCCGTTAAGATTCTATACGAAGCCTCCAAGGCGATCCCGGTTTTCCCGTTGGACGATGTGTATTTTGGGTTCTTAGCTCTGGCAGGAAACTTAACCTACCGGCACGACGCCCGGTTCCACGTCTACGGTTTGGGGTACAATGCATGCAAGTACCGGCAAGCTCTGGTGGTCCATGGGATTGGACCAGAGCGTCTGGTGACCGTGTGGAATGGAGTCCAGGAAGCCCGGTGTAAGGCATGAAATGACCGCCCTATTTTCTCCTCTGGAGCTTCTCGAATGCCAATTAAACTCCGGGATATGTGGACTGGGACCTGTTTGTGCATAATGTTGGCATCTGCTGACGCACACGCTAAGGAGTAAGCGTGTGAAGATAGCATGTTCAGTTCTGCACATACAGACAGATTTCCCGTACCGTGGCTCGCAAAACGCAAAATGTTCTGCTCACTCAAAGCTCTTAGGTTACTGCGCGAAGACCTAAGAGTCTCCGGGCCACATTCAAGATGGCGCATGGGGTTCTCAGCAGCCGCGTCTTGGACCTCCGATGGACCTGCGATGGAGGCGAAGGTCTGAGCAGCTGACGGGTTTTTCCTCTCTGCAAATGACATCATCGGACGGGGCAGAGAACGCCAGGAAGTACTAGTGGAAAGAACCGTGCTGCGCAGGACTTCCCTTCCATCGAGCTCCCCCACCGGTGAAAAAAATTCGAATCAAAAATTCCAAATTAGCGATATTTTATACGGAAATAAAGAAAAGATCGATTTCACTCAGGGAGCGGCTTTTTTTCCAATGAAAATATTTCCTGATGGATGAAGAAATTGGGGAATTTTGCGCAGGTTCACCGAATGCACTTTGTTTTTGATCTAATAAATCGCGTAACGCTGAGTAACGTGAAATGAGACTTTCCCCCCCTTTAATTGTTTATTTAAAACTTTATTTATGATAAAAGTCCCATCCTCCCCAAAATTATTTATTTATAAAAATGAAAAGGTTCCGTGCGTTTGTTACAATAAAAATCTGAATTCTATTTTTACTGATAATGTTTTCACCAATTCTATGTAAAATCCAGTGTATTCTTTATACATGTCTGAAGATGGGGAGGAATTACACATCAGGTCAGGTTTTCTTTAAAGGTTCACTTGGGGTTGGGGAGGTTTTGCTGGTTTAGCGAGATAACGAGTTTGTAGATAAGATCCGTCTGACAGGATGATTTGTGAATCAGTTACTTGGCTGTATTCTGTACCAATAAAAATACCACGGAGAATCTTCACACGGCTCGTAACCAACAGGAACCAAAAATATATTTCCTCCTCTCTGTTATACAACCCCAGCGCTGTATACAGTAATATAACCCCCCCCAGCGCTGTATACAGTAATATAACCCCCAGCGCTGTATACAGT
>VKOC01000467.1:0-11212 GCA_009364415.1 Spea multiplicata
CTGAACCCCTATGGCTCCATTTTGGGCCGGTTTCGCCAGCGGCCCCCCGGAGCGTCCCGTTCCCACCTGGGCGCGCAGCGCTCTCAGGATATAGTTGAGGAGGAAGGATTTCCCGCGCCGCTTCTCTCCGATGACACAGATCAGGCACCCCGGGCAGCCGGCCGCCTCGCCGTCCATGAACAGACTCCTGAGGACATCTTCATCTAACAGCATCCGGCCGGCCGGGTCGGTAAAAACCAGCGGCACGGGGCCGACCGGCTCCTGCAAACACAACGTGGGGGTCAGAGGGGCTTCCACAAAATACGTCATCACTCATGAGTACTGCGTCTCTTTGGGGGGCATTGGGGGCTCGGTCTGTACAGATGCACCCCCCGAGTAGCATTCTTCTTGGCAGGAAAGAGTTAAAGTGTCATTTTAGAGTCTAATTTGTACTGCCCCCAAAATGTTATCGAGTGCCCCAACACCGTGATGTGGGGTCTCCGACCTCCTTGTTAACGGCCCCTGCTCCCCCCCCCCGTGCATGCGCTACAGATTCTGGTACCGTGATGTACGGATGGTTCCTGGGGCAGTCTGCGGGGGGCAGTCTGCGGGGGGCAGTAGATCCCGCCGTGTCGCCGGCCCCCCTCTGACGGGACTCACCTTCCTGGCCTTTTCTTCCTTCACCCCGAGCTGCACTTTGCTGACCAGGTTCCTGAGTCTGTACACGGGTATCAGCTGGTCTCGGGGGCAGATTTTCTTGCACTCCGGGCACCGGGATCCGCCCCTCTGAACGCCCGACCAATAGCAGGAGATGCAGGCCTTGCAGAAGGTGTGTCCGCAGGCGATGGAGACCGGCTCGGAGAGCTCCTCCAGGCAGATGGAGCACACGATCTCCTCTTCTAGGTTGTGAAACTGAGCAGCCATGGCGGACCTGCGCGGGGCATTAAAGGGGCATCGTCACCCTAAGTTATTATGAGGCGCTAAAATCATGCGCGTTATTATGAGGCGCTAAAATCATGCGCGGTATTGGGAAGAATCCAGCAAATTTAGGGGCAGGTCAATGAGTTTTAGATGTTTGCCCCAGGAGAGGGGTTAATTTGTTGGCCTGGTAAGGCATGAAGTGATTAAATACCCCACATGTCGGGGTGGAGGCGCCTGGCGAGGGGCACTCACTTTTTGGAGCTGTTATTCCCCATGGAGAGTTTCTGGGTCCTGAGTGTCCCTCCGATAACCGGCGTCTGGAACCTGCAGGGTTAACTCACGGGTTAATAAAACTAAACCAATACCGCGGGGCAATTAGGTTGCAGTGCTGGGGCAAATTGAGAATTTAACCCCCACCGCACCGTGAGACAGCCGATGAGCGCTCACTCAGTATACAGGGTTAACTATATAACTGCCAAGGGGTGCTTAAAGGGTTAAAGAGGCACGAATGTCTATAAAGTGTTCTCTCCTTCTTATCACCCCCCCCCCCTCAATAACCCGGGGCCACTAAGCGGGGCATTTAGAAGAAAAATAATGAGGTTTATTTACCCCTGGCTGTAGAACCCGGTGATACCCCCATACCCGGCAAACATTCTGACCTCCTAGGAGAGAGGGAGGAGAGAGGGGCATCGGGGGAGAGGAGGGCCATCGGAGGGGGAGAGGGGCATCGTAGGGGAGAGGGGCATCGGTAGGGGGGAGGGGCATTAGGGGAGGAGAGAGGGTCACGGGAGGAAGGCTGAGATTTGGGCACTTAGGAGGTGGGCTATTGCCATACTGCCTCCGATTCTACCCTCTTCCGGGTATCTGCCCCGTGCGGGGGTATTTACTCTCTGATTCCGCTGTAATGATGCCCCCATACCCCCCAGCATTACCCCTGCCCCAGGCATTAATAACCCCCTCCCCATGCCCTGTTCCTCTAGTTAACCCTACCTGCACCAGCTCTCATTCACTCAGATCCCTCCACAGAGCGGAAACGAAAGTGAAAGTATCTGTGCGGTGACGTCATCCCCGGCCTCTGATTGGCTGCTTGCAGTTGGGGCATCAGCGGTTGTCAGGGAGGGAGGGGTCAGGGGTGGCTTCAGCAGAGACGGAGATCCAAGAAGCTTCTATGCAGGGACTCGCCTAATGTGTCACTCAAATGACCCGGTCGTCATGGAAACCCTGACTTCTCACTGTTTAAAGATTCACTTAATTGAGTCACCTGCATTCAAGCAGGGACATCACCCATAACATACTGGGAGCAAAAGCCCCAACTGGGAGTCTTGGATATGGATCTGCCCCGTCACCCCGTCACTGGGGCAAAACCCCTGAGAGTTCCCAGGTATGAATATTAACCGTTAGCGTCCCGGCCCCCGCAGGCAGCGTCAGTGAAATGCGTGTGGAGGGGCAGGGTGTGCGTCGCGTTTTGGGGAAATATGCGAGGAACCTGTCGGGCCGCATTCTGCCGCCGTCAGCTCTGTGGGTTCAGTGAGCAGACGAGGCCCCCATGGAGCTGCTGGCCGGAGCGAGTCTTCTCCTCAGCCTGGGTGAGTCGGGGCTACTGGAGATCCTGATAAACCCCCCCCCCCGGAGAGGGCCGCCGGAGCCCATCAAGAGGATGCGACTCGCTGGGACCTAATTGGGGCCACCAGAGATGGCGGATACAGCGGAGAGCAGAGGGGACGGGGGGCCACTGGACGAGGAGTCTGTCCATCTCCATAGAAACCGAAATCCGTATTTATTAGAATTATCTTTTACTTTTTAGGGAATTTGGTGTCAGGCGCGGCGGAACCAGGTGGGTCCAAAAACTGCTTATGTTTTATTTACGGTGACAGACGGTGATGTCAGCGATGATGTAATATATGATGTAATGTATGATGTTTGTGTAGGAAGCCGCGTGTAAAAATGCTTTGTGGTGAAACTAAACTGGGGTAAAAAGAAGCGGCGTTGGTTCATGAAGTGGCGAGGCTGGGGCGACAGGGAGGCCAAACTTTAACTGCCCCTTCAGGGTAGATTTTCTTGCCCCGGTTGAAGCATTGCTTAGAAATCTGACCTCATCGTTGCCCCATTTCTGGCGGCCAGCCGGTGGAGAAGATGGTCTCCCGAAGAGATCTGGGACAGGTCCATCAGCTCCACAGCCCGGGGCCCCAAGCATCCTCAGGGGCCCCCAGCTGACCCTTTTACCCAGCATTGCGTAATATCACAGTCTGCCCCGAAGAGCTTACACTCTGTTACCGGCGCGCGGGGGGGGGTCAGACGGAGAGACCCCGGGCCGCATCGGTTCTATTTAGCGAAAGCCTGGTAAACACGTGAAGGATTTCCTCCTTGGCAGCGGCGTCTCCCCGCGGAGGAAGTGCCCGGCCCTCCGGCCGCACCGGGGGCCGCCTCTCCTCGCTACAAACGGCGCTTTGTGCTCCACGGAAACCACGAGCGGAGAAGCACAGCCTGTCCTGTAATTAGCAAAACACTGGAATTTGTTGTTAAGAAATTGATTGAGGATTCCAGGCGCTGACGAGCGCCGAGCGCACTGCCCCACCTCTCACAATCTGTCCTGCGGGACAGAGTGCAGCTATGATGTCATCAGCGGGGGTGATCATGAAGTCAAACTGGATCCACATTATGTGGTTCTGTGAATGTCTCAAACCTTAATCAGTCGTTGGTCTCGTCTTAGATTCAGGAGCCGGATGTCTATCCCATGCATGTTTAATACCCTCACTGTATTACCCGCTACCACCTCTGCTGGGAGGCTGCTCCACTTATCTACCACTCTTCCAGTAAAGTAAAACTTCAGTCTCTGATCCTCTAGTGTTAGAATACTTTTCTCCTCCTGTATTTAAATGTCTCTCCTGCCTCCCCATCTCCTCTCTCTCTTCTCCTCTCTTTTCTCTCCCCCCCCCCAGTGGCTCGCGTTTAATGTCGCTTTCTCCTTTGCCCAGGGTGTGGGTCGCCGGCATTCAGTAGCCGCATTGTCGGGGGCAGTGACGCGGCGGCGGGCTCGTGGCCGTGGCAGGTCAGCCTGTTTAAGGGAAAGGCCCTCGTCTGCGGAGGATCTGTGATATCGGAGCGCTGGCTCCTGACCGCGGGGCACTGCGTCTCTGGGTGAGCTCCCCGAGCGAGGGCCGCAGGGCCTGGCAGAGAGGGCTTTATGTTGGCCGCGTCTTCTGGGAATCCGGATCCGGTAATTCCGGTCCGGCGTGACGATTCGGGTGAATTATGATGTAATAGAGTCCAAGAACCACCGCGGCTTGGGAACCGCCACGGAGATCGTTTCCCAGGCTCCACGGGCACCGACCGCCATACTGTGCAGGAACAGGGGGGGGGGATTGGCACCTAGAATTACCCCCGCTCTTTAGGAGACATAAAGGTCGGGGGGGGGTGAGAATCAGAGTCCCCGGGAGATGCTGAGAGACCCCCGGCAGCGGAGACGCATTATGACATCACGGAGACGTCTCTCTTGCAGGTCGAATGACGCTTCGCTCTACAGCGTGAGGTTAGGAGCCCTCAACCTCTCCACCGTGAACAGCTATGAGATCGCGTCTGCAGTGAAGCAGATCGTCCTCCACCCCAATTACAGCAATACCACCTCCGCCGGCGACCTGGCCCTGCTACAACTCAACACCTCGGTGACGTTCTCCCAGTTCATCCGCCCCGTCTGCCTCCCGGACAATTCCACGGCGTTCCCCGAAGGGATGAACTGCACGGTGACCGGCTGGGGCAACGTCAACCACTCAAGTGAGTAGAGTCTGGGGTAGGAGAAGACGTCACGGCCATAGGTTTGGCCCAGATGGGGTCTCTCCTCTCCAGACTCCTCGAGGGGTCCCATAGAGACTCAGTTATGATCTATCCAGGGTTCTCCCTCGCCATGGAAACTTTGAGGGTTAGTGAATAGAACCAGGAGGAAACCTCACAACGCATCAGCGATCAGCGCAGAACGTTCCAGAAATCCGCTCCGGGTTTATCCAGAAAGATCCGGAAATTTCTTCGCCCGAGCGAGGGGGCAGAGACTTAGTAAAGCTTCTTTCTGATACTAGTTCTAGGAAACTAGAAGACACTTGGGTGAGTGAGGGTCGCGATCCCCTTCATTCACTTCCCAACCCCATTCGTTGTTTTTTGTCGGGCCGGATAAATTCTGGCCTGAAGTCACATGACAGAGGGAGAGTCGCTGATAGGTTGTTGATCTTTGGTTAGCGTTTAATAATCTTTTTGGGGCGTGAGCCCCCCCCATCGGACCGGCTTCTCCTACAAACGTACGCAGATATGACATCATTCTTTTTTTAGGAGGAATGTCTTTTGTCCCTTTCTTTAGAGAGCCTCTCGCCTCCACTCACACTCCAGCAGGTAGTCGTCCCGCTTGTGGAGCAGAAGAGCTGCGATCGGATGTATCGGCAAAACTCCACCGGCAGCCCAACGCTGGCGATAATCCGGCCGGAGATGATCTGCGCCGGACTCGCGGCCGGAGGGAAGGACTCCTGCCAGGTACCCACAGATAGGACCCCCCCGGGAAATATGTATCCATACCCCCCAGGATATATATCTATCCAACACCCCCCCCCCCGGGAAATATCTATCCATACCCCCACGATATATATCTATCAACCCCCCCCCCCCAGGATATATATCTATCCAACCCCCCCCCCCGAAAATATCTATCCATACCCCCAGGATATATGTATCCCAACCCCCCCCCCCGGGAAATATCTATCCATACCCCCCAGGATATATGCATCCATGTCCCCCCCAGGATATATGTATCCATGCCCCCCCCAGGATATATCTATCCAACCCCCCCCGGGAAATATCTATCCATACCCCCCAGGATATATGCATCCATGTCCCCCCCCCAGGATATATGTATCCATGCCCCCCCAGGATATATGTATCCCTGAGCCCCCCAGGATATATGCATTCCATGCCCCCCCCCCGGATATATGTATCCCTGAGATATATGTATCCCTGAGCCCCCTTGTCTCTGCAGGGTTTTCTTTTGCTTGGTTGCCCCCCCGGATATATGTATCCCTGAGCCCCCTTGTCTCTGCAGGGTTTTCTTTTGCTTGGTTGCCCGGACCCTCGTTATATTAGCGCTGTTCAGAGTGCCCAGAGTGCCCACTCTCATGAACTTCAATACCAAGCAGCCATTACTCCGCAGGATGGTCTCTCCTGTCCTTTGTGCATTAGGGGGACTCTGGTGGTCCGCTGGTTTGCAGGCTGAACAGTACCTGGTTCCAGGTGGGCATCGTCAGCTGGGGGTCCGGCTGTGCTCTTCCCAACCGGCCGGGGGTCTACACCCGGGTGCCATATTACAGAGACTGGATAGTGGGGATCATCGCCCCAAATCTCACAGCGCTGTCCGCGTCACCGTCCACCGTGGCAACGACAACAGAAGGTGAGAAATGAGTCCTGCTCCGGTCGTCATCTGGGCGCATTGCATGGGTTGCTATGGTGATTGCTCCAGTTTTACCACTTCCCTCCTGAATGAATTTACAAGGCTTGGCGTAGACGAGCGCAGCGTATAAACACAGAGCTCTGCCACCTTGTGCCACCGATGGCAGCTTCCTGGGGAGGAAAAAGTCCCTGGCGGCCCGAGGCGCGAGCTGTAGGCGGCCCCGATCGTGATGCTTCTGACATTCTGTCTGCAGAGTGCGGGAGAGTCCAGCTGTCCGGCCGCATTATGGGGGGCCAGGACGCCCGGGAGGGGGCGTGGCCATGGCAGGTCAGCTTGAGGAAGAGCGGTGTCCACGTCTGTGGAGGCGCCCTCATCAGCCGGAGTTGGGTTATCTCTGCCGCTCACTGCGTGGAAGGGTTAGTATCTCACCTGTTAATTGTCCTCCTCCGGGGTCCAGAACTGCCCCTGCCCCCCCTCCTAATCTGTGACCATCTGTATGGGGGGGGGGTTTGGGGAACCTGAGTGTGACAGATTCCCACGGCGAGAACACCCCCAGTAATGTGTCTACAAAACTGAGAGGGTAGTAGACAAGTGGAGCAGCCTCCCAGCAGAGGTGGTAGAGGGTAATACAGTGAGGGGACGAGACCGACGACTGATTAAGGTTCGTCGTTACAGACGGGGGCCGGTTCTGGGTTTGTGGGACTCGGAGGTTCTGAGTTCTGTTGGACTCTCTTTCAGTTTCGGCGCCGGTTTATTGTCTGTGTTTCTCGGGTCGTACGCCCTGACCCTGCCGAGTTTCCACGAGGTGTCAGTGAGGGTGAGGAGGATAATCGTGCACCCGGCCTACGTCCCCCGAACGGGGAGCGGCGACATCGCCCTCCTGGAGCTGGGGAGACAAGTGAGCTACACGAGTTACACGCTTCCGGTCTGTCTCCCCGCGGGGGGCGTTCTCTTCCCCACCGGCATGAAGTGCTGGGTCACCGGCTGGGGAAACATCAAGTACGGGAGTAAGTACCTGCGCGACATGTACCACGCCACCGACACGGCACCGACACGCCAACGTCACACAAACGATGCGCCACTGACACGTCAACGTCACGGCACTGACACGCCACCGCCACACCACCAACACGCCAACGACACACCACCGACACGCCAACGACACACCACCGACACGCCAACGTCACACAAACGACACGCCACTGACATGCCAACGACACGCCACCGATATCACCACTGACACGCCAACATCACACCACCGACACGCCAACATCACACCACTGACACGCCAACGTCACACAAACGACCCGCCAATGACACGCCAACGTCACACAAACGACGCGCCACTGACATGCCAATGACACAGGTCTGCAGATAAAGGGGGTTTCTTGGGGAAAAATTACATAAAACCAGGTTTTTTTATAAAATAAATATATATTTTATTCCAAGGGACTCCCTCTAAGACTAAGCGGATATAATAAAGTTCTGCGCGTGACGCCCCCCCCCCAGCCCGTAAAGCGTCCTCTGCTCGTCTCCCCACAGCCAGCCTGCCGAGCCCCGGAGCGCTGCAGGAAGTCCAGGTCCCTTTGATTGACGCGAAGACCTGCGACGGACTCTATCACCTCCAGCCTGACGCCGATCGGAACGAGACGATTGTCACCGATGAGATGATTTGTGCCGGCTACGCAGCCGGGGGCAAGGACTCCTGCCAGGTGGGTGAGGTTACCCGGATCCTACGGCTTCTAAACAGGGGAGGATACATGCCTTCTCCATGTGCCAGACGTGATGGGCCAGCTTGGTCTCCTCATTGGCCACCCCAGTGGTCTCCTCATTGGCCACCTCAGTGGTCTCCTCATTGGCCACCTCAGTGGTCTCCTCGATGGTCTCTCTGCAGGCTCCTGAAAGCCAACCTGGGCATTTATTTGGGGACATTTCATATAAAAATAGTGAAACTGTAAATATTATAAATTAATGTAAAATTAGAAATTAAGAAAATGATTTCTATTAAGGTGCTGGGAGGGTAACCGGCCCCCTGGGACCATCTTAGTATTAAATGACACATTTTTTAGCTTTTTCCTGAAAAATATTTGGTATTAACCCTTTGGTTTTATTTCCGAAGTGCCTTGGCCCTGCATTTAACCCTTTAATGGTTTTTAGTGCTTTTCCTATCTTGTTTTCAAGCGTGATGCCCCCCCCCCACCTCTCATTTAGTTTAACAAAACAAATTATATTACAAAACATTTTAGGGGGGAAAAATACATATTTTTTCTTTTTGCGGTTTTACGCAGCCCTAAATGCCCTAACAACAAAAAAAAAGAAGTAAATGAATAAAAAATTGTAACCCCTTCGGGTGATGAAAAGGTGCTGACGTCGGTGTTTCTCGCGTTCCTCAGGGGGACTCCGGGGGGCCGTTGGTCTGCGCGGAGAACGGCCGCTGGTTCTTGGCCGGGATAGTGAGTTTTGGGGAAGGTTGTGGGGCCGTTAACCGGCCCGGAGTCTACACGCTGCTGACCGCCTACAGCGCCTGGATTGTGGAGAACGTTCCGGAGGCCGCGGTGAACATGCGGGGGGTGAATTTCACGAGCCCCGCTAATTACTCCTCGGTGACGCACTCGGGATCTTACGCCGGGGTCCCCTCCATCTTTGTCGTGGCGCTGATGCTACTTATTCAGTGAAGACCCCATTAAACGTGGACGTGATATTAAATCAATGAATCGGGGGGGGGGGCGTCCGGGAATTCTGTTAATTGTGCATTAAAATAGGAGCAAAATGGCTACATTTGGGAAACCCCTCGTAATGTCCACAGTGTTCTGATTTACGAAGAAGCCGAGTGAGACGCGCTGCGTACATGCGCTGTGCTGCCCTCCGTGGAGACGTGGGGTGCGTGGCGTTTGTGGATGGGGGGCCGTTTCGCCCGTCGCATCGGCGAGTAACCTTATACTGGAGGCGCCTTCACCAAGTCAGTAATACGGATATCCCTGAGACCCCCAGAGAGGGAGCGTCAGTAATACAGATATCCCTGAGACCCCCAGAGAGGGAGCGTCAGTAATACGGATATCCCTGAGACCCCCAGAGAGGGAGCGTCAGTAATACAGAGAGCCGGAGTGAGTCCGGGCCGGGGAGTGAGTGCAGGGTAAGTCCGGGGCCGGGGAGTGAGTGCAGGGTAAGTCCGGGGCTGCGGAGTCCGGGGCTTTGGGTAATTGGTGAATCTGCGGAGGGCGGGAGGCTCCGCGTCTCCATTATCCTCATTATCCTTTTTTCCTGGATGTCCTCACTGTACAGAAGGTAACGCTCTCTGCGACACACACCTGCCAACTGTCCCTGACACACGGCTCACACACACACGCACGTCTCACTCATACTCACAGCTCATACAGCTAGCTCATACACAGCTCACTCACACAGGTACCACACGCACGTCACACTCACAGCTATCTCACATACAGCTCACTCACACGCACAGCTACCACACTCACAGCTCTCTCACACTCTCACCCACGGCTATATTCCCTCCAGCCCTGATGAAGACCCCTCGCCGGCCCCTGCACGTCCCGTGCCTCCTGCTGATTGGTGAGTGTGCAGAGGGGAGGCTGGGCTTTATATAATATAATTTAATATAAAACCGTTTTACGGAGAAAACGTTAATTCCCTTTCCACATTATCTTTATGTGATGAACTGCTAGGAAAGGGTATGAGGTCACTGGTAACAGTATGAGGTCACTGATATGATCAGAGGTCATTGATAGATCTACCTGTCTGTTTGTCCGTCTGTCTCCGTTTTAACGAAGAATTAGAGGCGCAGTAAGATGGACGAGCTCCGCGTGGGGTCCTGTTTGGACTCTTTTTATAAGGTTGGAGGGACCCCGGGGGGGCTTTTCTCGGATTGATGTCTTCACTGCGTCAGGGGCTGCGGGAAATGCATTGGAGACGGAGAAGGGCATCAGGTTCGGGTGCCCCGGGTGCCCATCAGCAGCTGCAGCCCCCGTAGGTTCATCGCAGAGAAAAGAGGCTCGGGGGTCCGAGGGATTGCCCTCGTTGGCGCGTCTTATAGGGGCCGCTGCGCTCCAGTTGATATCGGTGCCAGCGGCAGTAGCGCATGCCCCGCACCATCTAAAGGTGTGTTTGTCACGACCCTAATGCCGTCGGCAAACACCATCTGTGTGCAGAGTAACAGCAATCGGTGGAAAAGCTGCTCCCACTATTGTTCTGCGATGTATAGAAACCGGAGCCTCGGCCGAGGGATAAAGAGACGCGTCATAGGATCTGCCGCGTGACCCCCACCGATTCTCCAGCGATCTATAGCCCTCGGCGCCACCGCATAATGGAACACGACGTCCACGGATCGTTCAACATGTTTGCTAACGCCGTGCCTGCGCGTCTCTGCACAATACACGTGGAAACAGCGCGCCGTGCGCCACACAATGAGATCCCCCTGTCGACAAGTGAGACGTCTCAATCGGAAGAGCAATAAGGCACCTCCGGCTCAGTGAGGAACACACGGAAGAGCCCCCGAGCCGTTCCCGGAGAAGCCCCCGAGCTCTCGCGATGCCCCTATGTAGAATCGTTGGGATCGTCATGCGGGTCCCTGGCTGAGAGCGATGCCCATAGGCAGCCCCGCCATTCCAGGAACAATCAGTGGATTAGGTTAAAAACGCGTTTCATGTGTGTCCTGGGCCGGCTCCTCACCCGTCTCGCGTTTAACTCCGAAGCCACTTAAAGTAATTCACTCAGATTGTCTTTACTTAACAAAGTAGGAAGGGAAGCAGGAGGGGGGGGAGAGCCGGAGGGAAGCAGGCGTCCCGACCGCAACAACCAAAACGTCTGCGTTACGGTAATTAGCGGAAAGACGGCGCGTCAAAACATTGGATTTCCATACAGACAATTCCATAA
>VKOC01000468.1:0-15041 GCA_009364415.1 Spea multiplicata
GGGGCAGTGAGGGTGCCGTGGCAGGGGGCAGTGAGGGTGCCGTGGCAGGGACAGCTCGGTGTGTTGGACAGGAAAGTGGCACTTAATGTCTCGTCCGTGGGGGAGCCGCGTGTCTCGGGGCAGTTGTCAGGCTGGTTCTGAATGTTTCACGGACTCCGTAACTCTTTTTCGCCCGCTGCCCTCCCTCCATCAGCACTTCCGTGCCCTCTCACCAATCTCTCCCCTTTTCAGCTGTTCTTTTGCCCCATCCTGTTAATTCTCTCGCTCCCCATCGCCCGTCGCCTCCTCTTCTCCTGCCTTCTGCTCTCCCTCCCTGCTCCCCGTCTCTCCCTCCTCCCCGTCTTCTCCCTCCCTCCTTCCCCGCTTCATCCCCTCCTCTCCGCCTCTCCCTCCTCTCCGTCTCTCCCTCCCTCCTCTCCGTCTCTCCCTCCTTCGTCCGTCTCTCCCTCCCTCCTCTCCGTCTCTCCCTCCTCTCCGTCTCTCCCTCCCTCCTCTCCGTCTCTCCCTCCTCCCCGATACATTTTTTTGATGTCTGACGAGGGGCTTTGAAGCTCTCGGAGTACGGAGCGGCTCCTGATAGGCTGGTTGTAGTACAGAGGAAACAAGCGGGGTTCCTCGCAGTCTCAGCGGCTGGTGGTGCCGCGGGCGAGGGCTGCCGGGCAGGATGCCGCTCCGTGAAGCCGCCGCTCGGCGGATAAATATCCAGAGCAGGCGCGCGCACATTTACTCTTTTCTTGGCGGCTCTGGGAGACGCAGAGTCGTCCGTCCGGCCGCGGCTCCTGCTAAAGCATGCTTCTCTGTGCTTCCCTCCGGTGCGTGTAGAGGACGTTCCGGCTGCCCAGAGAGATGACCCCCGTGGAACCGGCGGCGTTTGCGGCAGAGCTCATCGGCAGGCTGGAGCAGGTGAAGCGGGAGCAGGACGCGCTGCGCAGCCTGGAGGCCAGACTTCAGCTAATCAAAGAGGTAACGTCTCACCCGGTGCTGGATCCTTGCCATCCGTGTCCTCCATGTGAGTCGCTGGGTTCCTGTCCACGTCCTCCATGGCCGTCCATTTATACAGTAGCCTTATTTTTGTGGCCCCCATCTGTGTCCTTTAACTGAGCAGACGTCTGATGACTGATCTGCTTGTACACCTGTTACCTGACCCGTGTGTGTATGTGGCGTGTGCTGACGTGGCGTATGTCCGTGTGCCGGCGAGGTCCGTGTCCGTGTGCCGACGAGGTCCGTGTGCCGACGGGCTGTTTGCTCATAAACATTTATGGTTTATAGGCTCCGGGGCACAGAGATATTTTGCATTTTTTGAGTTATGGTGTGACGCAGTTGTGTTCTGATATATCACAGTGTGCCGGGGGGGGGGACCGGGGTCACTCAGGAACGTCTAATCATATCATTGATGCACCGAGTGGATACGTGAATCTCACGGAGAAGAAGCCCACTCAGCCATAATGCCTCTCCTCTGTGTCCTTTGGTGGGGGGGCAGTTTTGGCCGCGGGGGTCCAGGGGCAGGTTTCTGAGGCTTTCGTTTGGTTTCCCCAACAGGAAGAAGAAAAGGAAGAATTGGAGACCCCAACGAGCTGCCAGCCCAGCCGTGAGACCTCCGTCCTTCCACGTAAGCCGCTTCCCGCCGTGCCTTCAGGCTCCTGCGAAGACGATCCTCAGGCCATTCTAGACAACCACTTATCGAGGGTCCTGCAGACCCCTGGCTGCCAGTCTCCTGGAATGGGCAAACAAACCCCCTGTGCCCGATCTCCAGACCTGCCGCGGCCACAGAGACCTAGCCTACCACCAGTGGCCACCGTTAACCCCTGCGCCAAACCTTCCAAGGGCTTCATCACCAAGCAGACCACCAAACATATTCACCACCACTATATCCACCATCACCATTCCCTGACCAAGGCCACGGAGGAGATAGAGGAGGAAGCTGCTCGCCGAGTCCAGTGCTATTGCGACGGGTCCGTGGGGTATAGCTGCAAATCCCGGTCGCATTATAGGGCGGCGGAGCATTCTCTCTGGCACATGGAGAGTACGTGGTAAGTGATAAGGGAGCGTGTGGCATGCCGTGGCCCCCGGCGTAAGCCGTGGGTAATGTTATTGCGCAAGGTGTGGAAGAGGCTTATGTATTTACATCGAGTTTTCCCTGCAGCGGCAGAGCCGGTTCCTTATCCAGGAGAAGCTGCAAGATGGCGGCAGAGTGTCCCGGCGACCTGGGGGGCACGTCTGTAATTTACCATCTCGCAGGCGAGGACCCCCTGCACACGAGCTGGCAGCAGATTGTGGAGTGCGAGAGCGAGCGGCAGAGCCGGCACAGACAGCACAGGTGAGGTCGCGCAGCGCGGTGTCTGAGCGCAGGTGCTGCAGCGGATCGGGGGGCCGGGATCCGCATCGTATCGTAAATGCTTTACCACAAACCTTTGGACGGCCGCCATCACGCGTTCCGCACAGAGCGAGGGGTAATGGGCAGGAATCCCATTTTACAGACGGGTCAAATAGTAAAGGATGTGCATAAAGCTGCAGAACCGGCCCAAAATGTGTGTGCGTGGCCCCCGCCGCATTGCGTTGCGGATATATTAATGCAGAGTATAGTTAATGGACTGTCCGTCATGTGTTTTGTGTCCTTCTCTGCAGCAAGAAAGCCGTCGGCTGTGAACAGACCCGAGCGTCGTCCGTGGAGCCCCCAACGCGCCATCACCAGTGGGGGGCCGTTAACGGCCACCCCAGGAACATGCAGCTCTCGCACCCCACTGACCCCCCTTCTGCCACCTCTCCCAGCACCCTGGCCCAGCTGGAGGAAGCGTGCCGGAGGCTCACCGAGGCTTCCAAACACCCCAAGCCACGGTAAGGATCGGGAGATCATCCAGGGGTTAAACCTGTCGGGGCCCTCGCGGAGTACAGCTGCACACTCAGATTTTAAATGCAAGCTTTGAGTGGGAACTTGCTGACCTGTCTACATACAGCCAAGAGTGAGTGAGTGTGTGAATGTGCCAGTGTGAGTGTGTGAATGTGAGTGTGCCAGTGTGAGTGTGCCAGTGTGAGTGTGTGAATGTAAGCATTTGTGTAACAGTGCAGAGCCGCGAGCGATTGGATAAACCACACTTATCTTTGTGGGCGTGGTCTATTTGCGCCATGTTTGGAAAGCGTTACACATACGTGTAGATCGCGTGTTTTTTCTCTGCGCTCCTCTTAAATCCAGGCCATCGTTTCGAGAATAAAACTAATTTGAAGCCCGACTTCAAAGCTTGTGACCCACACTGTCGCGCCCCCCCAACTGTCCGCTCCCCGCTCACGTCCGCTCCCACCCACTGTTGCCCCCGCAACATTGTCCGCCCACCAACATTGTCTGCCCCGCCCCACCATCTGCTCCCCGCCACCGGTACCGCTCTCCCCCAATACGTGTACTGTCTGCCCCACCATTGCCCCCACCCCCCGTTTCCCTCCATCGCGCGTCTTTAATCAGGATTGCGCCGCGCGGGCGTCCAGCTGATTCTGGTTCCTGCTGTTAGAAAACTTTTCAGATCCGGAGCCGCCGCTCGGGGGATCTTTTTTTCTTTTTTTCTTCCGTTTTGTGTGTTTTTTTCCCATCTGCTCAGCACCTTTTTTATTTGTTTTATTAATTTGCATTTTTGGGGCTGAGAAGAGATGAAAGGGAATGGTTTTCTTTATAGTTTGAGCCGACATGCGGAGAGGATCAGAGTTCTTGGCTTTGATGGCGCCAGAAGTGGCGTCACGCGCCGCGCAGGCGCTGGAATGCAGAGCCGGGTAAATGCAGTTTTTTCATTCGATGGTCAGAGCGTCGGATTGATTTCCGATGAATGAAATTGGGTGCGCTGAAGGGGTTAACGAGCGCTGACGGAAGATTTGTTCCGTTTTTATCTTTCAGCTGTCCTGCGCAGCCGCGGAGCCACTCGGTGCCATGCCAGCCCGAATCCGGTTTCCTCACCCCAACCGCCCCAGTGTCCGAAGAGTAAGTATCTTCACGAGGAAGGCACCAACCTATTCAGTGGCGCTGTACAACTTGTCAGTGAGTTATCAGGGTCCGGCCCCTGCGCGGTCTGTCTTTTTCCCAGTGTAATCCTCACCAAAACCAGGATAAGAGGGGGAAGTGCCCACTGTAGATTGCAAGCTCTTTGGGCCCAGGCATCTAGCATTGTGTGGTTCATAGAACTCAATCCAAAGCCTCTGAGAAGTCATCCCCCAAACCGGGGCGAGGGGATTGTGGGCCGCTGCCTGCTCCTGGGTGCGCTGCGTCTGCGTGTGTGTATGTATGGTGTGAGCGTGCGTGTGTACACGTGTGTGTATATGTGTGAGCCCGTGTGTGCGTGTATATGTGAGAGCCCGTGTGTGCGTGTATATGAGTGTGTATGAGCGTGTATGTGTGTGTGCGCGTGTATATACCCCGGTGCCGTGTATTGGATTGGGGCAGAGTTTCCCCCATCGGCCCCCTTATTACCTAAACCAGCAGGGCAGCCATCGGACCCCCATCCCATCACCGCCCATCATGTTACCCCACCAAAGGTGCCCCCATGGTTAAAAAAAAAAGCGCACGCGCCCTTCCCACAGAGCCCCCCAGGCAGACCTCCTTCTAGCCCCCCGGTTACCCGTCCTCCCCTGGAAGATACTGCCCAGGTACTGGGATATTGGGGGCAGCAGTGGGGGGACCTCAGGCCCCCGCATGTAGACTGTGTTGTGTCCTGCGTGTGTGTCCTGCGTGTGTGTCGTGCGTGTGTGTGTCGTGCGTGTGTGTGTCGTGCTGTTGTGTGTCGTGCGATGGTGTGGTTGTGCGTGTGTGTGTCGTGCGTGTTGTGTGTCTGCGTGTGTGTGCCTGCGTGGTGTGTGTCCTGGGTGTGTCTGCGTGTGTTCCTGCGTATATAGTCGTGCGTGTGTGTTGCGTGTGTGTCGTGCGTGTGTGTGGCTCCTGCGTGTGTGTTACCTCAATCCGGCACCGCGACATGAGTCTGTGTGGCTAAAATAAATGGTACATTACTGGGCCACAAAGCGCGCCCTCGGTACCGCGATGGAGGAAGTCAATTTTCTTTTTAACCTGGATTTTTTTCTCATCGAAAGTCCTAAAGAAGCAAGATGTTTCCGCCGGCCAGCGGCGAGCTGGAATTTGTGGTGACGTTATTTTCTCACATCGCAGCCGAGGATTCCGTATCGGGCGGAGCGCTGAATAGATATCGCCAGCCTGACGCTGGGGAACTTAAAGTAGCAGCTGAGCTATAGAAATAGGAAAGTATTAGGTAACGGAGGCCGACTATACCATGGTTCGGTATGGTTATCGTCTCGATAGATGGTCGCTGTCACGTGACGTTAACCTGTTCCTTATTACCCCACGGGGGGGGGGGGGGGAGATGGGGGCTTCTGATGCAGGAATCCAAACCTTATACCCGTATTATGAGATAAACGATCTCCGTCTCGTGTACAAGTCCCTCTCCGGTCTCAGGCTGTCTCTTTCTTCTCCGCTTGAGAGGAGGGCCACACGGAGTGGGTGATGTCACTGCCTACTCGGAGTGGGTGATGTCACTGCCTACTCGGAGTGGGTGATGTCACCGCCTACGCGGAGTGGGTGATGTCACCGGCCACGCCTGGAAGCCAAAGGAGTTTCGTTTCTCAGACAGGACAGATAAGGACCTGCAATAAACCCTATCTCACATTTACCAACATGTACTAAACCTCGTAATGAGTAGTCCTTACAGTGACCCATCGCTAAGCAGTTCCTCCTTCATTCCTCAAAGCTTCTTTATTCTGTTTTTCAGATATTACTTTAAAAAAGCCAGCCACGAGTTTGAATGCGGCGCGGTATTCGAGGAGATCCAGGAAGACGACGCGATCCTCCCCACGTACGAGGGACGGGTACTCGGGAAAGTGGAGCGAATCGACTGAAAGGTGGACTTTGCTGCCAGCGAGAGCGATCTGTCAGGACACGGATCCCCCCGGATCCCATGTCTGCGAAGAACCTGCGATCTGTGGCCCCCGGCGCGGAGTGGCCCTCCAAACCCCGTGCTGGAGGAGAGAGGAGGTCGCCAGGAGAAACGCGTGGGGGAGACTCCTGAGATTCCTGAGACTCCGCACCGTGGACTCAGCGTCGCGTGGATCCGGCTGCTTTATGGATCAGGGGCTGCCGTCTTGTGTGTTCAGTCGATCGGTTACGCCGACGGGTTGTGTGGAGAGGAAAGATGGCGGCGTCTCTGGAAATTCTGCTGCTTCTAGAACATTATTTGAAGGCACTCGTTACCCCGGTGCCTTTAACCCCCTGTATATATTATATTTTTACATTTTCTACAAACTGATGAACTCCACCACCCCACTCACCGCGTCCGGAATCCTTGAAAATATTAACCCCATCGCCGGCGGTTACCGGACCCCGGCCCGCAGAGCGGCGCTGCGCCTTTAAATCAGGACAGGGGACTCGCAGATAATCACCTCTCTGAGATTTTGCACGTGACCCAAGTGCCTTGGCACAGACCCGCGGAGCCTCTCCTGCCTGCACTGCTTCCCAATGTCGCCGCCAGTGCAGCAGCCCTGTACAGCCTCCGCGCCACCCGTTCCCTCCGCGCATGGCCCCGCGCCACCGCGTGTCCTCTCCGCACCCGCGCCACCCCGTTAACCTCGCGCGCCCCGCTCACCCGTTCACTCCGCGTCACGTTCCCTCCGCACTCCCGCGCACCCGTTCTGTCTGCGCCAACCACGTTCCCTCCGCAGCCGCCGCAGTCACCGCCGTTCCTCCGCGCCGCGTACACCTGCGTTCACCTCCGCGCCCCGCTCAACCACCGTCCCTCCGCACCCGCGTCACCCGTTCTGTTCGCGCCCTGCGCCCCCCGTTCTCTCCGCGCCTCCCGTTCTCTCCGCGTCACCCGTTCTGTTCACGCCCCGCGTCACCCGTTCTCTCCGCACCCCGCGTCACCCCTTCTCTCCGCACCCCGCCACTTTTCCATCCCCTCTAGCGTTTATTTATTTGTTGCTCTTATCAGGGGGTCTGTAATTATTATTTGTATTATTATTATTATTATTTCTGTATATAAGGATTGTTACACTATGTAAAGTGTGTAAAAAGATGGGGGGCAGCAGCTGTGCCTCACCGTATGTAGCCCGATTCTCCAGGGCTCAACTCTTCCCTTGTATTTAAGGGGTTAATGTATATCTTAATGCCTTTGTATTATGTCTCGTACTTTTTTTGCTCACCATATACTGTAAATTATGCATTATAGAGTCATGTAAAGAAAGTTCACAAGGTACAATTATTATTGTAATTAAGAGATGTAGCATTTATTAAAAATTTTATATTTTTCAAATGAATTTTGCGCTCGTGTTTTCCTTTCGCGGTTATTTATTGGATTGTATAAAAATTTAACGATTACATCATAAGCTCTGTGCCTTTTTGGGGATAAATGTCTTGAATTTGGTTCCTTTTCATCAGACTCCGTGGAGCAGAGATTAAAGTCTCAGAGGATATTTATTAAGATTAAATAAGTTTCCTTCTATATTATATTTGGGGATATTCCAGGTTAAAAAAGTGCACTTTGTACCTAAAATCAGTGACAATCCAGTCCATGGGGGGAGGGGAATGAGATGTAAATCGAAATGGAGATTTTAATTTTTTGGATCCCTCAGAAGCTCGTTATAAATGGTTCCCAACGCGTTTCACTGAACTTGGTGGGGATGCCAGTCCACGGAACCCACAAGGCACAGAAATGGTGTTTGTGAATCTGGCTTGAGTGCAACCGAATCGCCAAATTTGTGATTCGCCTTCAGTTCAGCAGGTCATTAAATGGTTAATATTTTCAAAAGTCACAGGGTCAGCTCATTTCAACAGCTCCCTAGGGCTCGTGGCCCTTGTGGCCTCTCCTGGGGCCCTGAGGCATCTTTTGGGGCCTCTAGTCTATAGAGCGGATGTTGAGTATAAGGAGGACCCTCTTGGTGGTTGGGTCTCCAGATGATGTGGACTCATCGAGGTTTTCATGGCCGGGGTTTATCAGGCGGGTTTTCTAGCCGTCCGGGCCACCGTTTATACCGCGTGGGTCTGCAACGCATTCAAAAACAATAAGACCTAAGAAATAATCTCTGTCTTCTACGTTCTCCTCGTAACGGTGGTTGGAGTCCTGAAGAAGAACTCGACGGGTAATTCTCCCGGCCTCAGGGCCAAGTCAGTCAGGGTGAATATATTATACCCCCCCCCCCCCCATCCCCTGCAAATCAGCCGCACCGAAAAACCACGGCTGACCGGGGCAAATATCAGAGGGTAACCAAGCCCTTCGTTCAATGGTTTCATAACCAGGAAGTCAGGGGATCTTGTAAATGGCAGAATCGGCCCCCAGTCCGCTCGTCGTAGACTCTGGGTGTCCAGCCATTATTTCGAGGCACAGCGCCGAGCGCACAGTAGTTGTCGGGAGCCTCTGTTCGTTTCAATGGATTTTAACCTGTATTGTAGAAGACAATGAGGTCCTCGCTGCCTCCTCTGGTACAAAGACTTTATATGAACGTTCGGGGTGGACAGCTGAGCGCTGTAGGCTTTACCATAGAAATATATTATCTGGCTGGCCGTTTTCTTTAAATGAAGGACATTTGCACCAAGACGCACGACGTCCATCGGTCTAAATGGTCTGAAGACCCTTGCCGGCCAACGTGGGACTCCGGCTTCTTCCGCTTTATGGCTGGATTATCCGCCAGCCCCTCGTCTCTTTCTCCTGCCGTCACAAGTTGATCAAGGGCCAATTTTTTGTCAAGCGATGGACGCCGCATGGGATTCGCCGCGCTCAAACCTGTCTGTCAACAGAATCGGCCGGGAACATTGTTTTCGTTGCAATAACTTCGTCTTCCGTCGAGTCTCCACCAAGAAGTGTTTGGCTCTGAAGTTTAATTGCAAGACAGCCATCAAAAAAAAAAAGTTCCTATCTGCCTTCAGTTCCTCCAAACAAGCAGAACGTCACAGGCGGCGTCTTCAATGCCCCCTCGTTTCTTCGTCTTCGTGCCCATTGATTCCCGGTAAAATAGATACGTTCTGTGCCGAAGTTCTAAGCAGATCAGTAAAACTTTCAGTTTCCACCAAAGGAAGCCAACGTCACGCGGAGTTCACACAACCCAGAGCTGGGGGTTTTAGTCAAGGAAGCCGCGGGCGTCCGGGGTCCTCAAAAGAACTTTTAAGATCGATAAATTCATTTAGGGCTTTCTTTTTGCCGGTGAATGGGCTCGTCGCTCGCGCCGGTCGGAGTTTTTAATTGCGTTTGATGAAGTCAGATTATTATAGGTCAGTAAGTGGACATCAAGCGTCGGAGAGAATAAAAGGAGGTTTTGAAGTCTGGCCATGAAAGGCTGGAAGCAGAACGTGATATTGCATATTATTTTCCAGCTATTAAAATGAATCACACTGTGCTCACCGTCTCTTCCTGGGAAGATAAATGTTTTCGAGGCTGCTTGACTTCGCTTCCTACTCTCCGATTCTCGGCATCGCCCGCCGCCCGCCCGCCGCTCGCCCGCGTCTGCCCGTCTCTTCAAAACAAGAAAGTGGATTGGAGTCTACGGCGGCTGCTGCTTAACTTCAGATGAAAGAGCGTCTGAATCTTCTGAACGAGGAGCAAAGATCCCCCTCTTCAGTCTAACGGCCCTTACGGTGTTCATTAACCGGCAGCCGGCGCCCTTTAAGGGTTAAAAATGGAGATTTAGGAAGAGTTTGGGGGAACCCGAAGACTGAGGGGTTCCGGGGGCTTTCAAAGCGATGGTTATTTCATAAAAAAACCTCGAAAAATCAAGCTGTAACGACTCGCACCTTAATCAGCTTCGGTCTCGTCTTAGATTCAGGAGCCGGATGTCTATCCCATGCATGTTTAATACCCTCACTGTATTAACCTCTACCACCTCTGCTGGGAGGCTGTTCCACTTATGCAAGGGCCTGTTGATGCTTGTGGCCCTCGTCGCCTCGCGTGTAAAGGAGTCACATTAGGCTCGCGTTGGTTTATCTATCGTAATAAAGGAATCCCCGTCGGCGGGATACCCAGACGCCGGGCAACTACCGGATATTTTAAAAGCCCCAACTAGTTATTATTTAACATTTTACTGCTTTTATCTGAAAATAATACTTTCCTGTCATGCGCAAAAACTGATTCCGGTGCAGTTTGAAAAGTGTTTTTGTCACCATAGCAACCAACAGGATGGTCCCGTCAGCAGGAACATTCCCTTGGTTGTTATGGTGATAAGATCATTTTAATGTGTGAATAAAAAAAGTTTTCCTTATTTGGTGATTTTGCCCATAAATGCACAATACGTGTAGAGCGGCCTATTTTTGGGGTATAAAATCACTTTAAAGCCCTCTGTGCCTCCGCTTCCCAGTCTATAGATTTACCGAGTCCAGGCCAGGCTTTGGAGGGTAAGAAATCCCCAGCATGCCCCGGGGTGGGGTAATTATGGCGGCTGTCACACCTGTCAGGTGCAGGAGGCCTCGGTGTGAGGTAGGTGGACAGATTTGATCGATGTCACGGATTACGTGTATGGGGTATTACAGTCAGGGGCCCGCCAGGGTACCTGTGGGGGGCATTCTCTGGGTAAAGCCCCTTGGGGGTGTTACATGGTAATTGGGGGGGTATCCGGCATGTTGCTGTGCACTGTGAACCTCCCAGGGTCCAAACGGTTAACGCTGTGTTTTTATATAAACCAATTATTGCATAAAATGGGCAGGGTGTGCGAAGGGTTAACACTTTAACCCTTCTCGCAGTGTTTGGTATCTTTAACCGCAGCACAGTCAGAGGTGGCCGTGGGGTTTATGGTGACAAATGAAATGGCTGTTTTTACCACCAGAGATCGGGGGCAGGTGGGCACCCGGGGTGGGTCATTAACAAATGAATCAGTTACCCCATGTGGGGTGGTCTCCTGACCACCGGTGGGTTTTAACCCCTTTCGTATGTTTTGTTGTGCGTAATGTGATGCGGAATAAGTTACACTAAGATGTTTTATGAACCCCTTTCTGCCCCAGCCGGGGGCAGATCTGTTAACCCTTCCAGTGCTGGGCAGGAATCCAGTCTGAGCTTCCATTGAGGAGAAGGTGAAATGTGGGTGACCCCGGGGTGAGGTTTTTCGGCTCCTCGGTGGGGCCGTTGGCCTTTTGTTGATGATTTAACGTGTCCGGCGAGTGGCTTTTCATACGTGTCCTGCCTGTCCGTATGTAAAGCGCGTTCCCCGGCTGGGAAGTAACCGGCACGGTCGGGGCGACACCGCGTTCCACGTGCAGAATCTGTCCTATCGCTGTTGGGGGGTCTGTTGAGTCTCGGAGTGGTTCTGGAGAATTGGTCGTTCTCTGTGATAATTTCTGCTGGTGATGCTGGCGTGTGTTTGCGTGTGCGGGTATGTTCACGTGTGTTCACGTGTGTTTTGCGTGTACGGACCCCCCCCCATCGCCGATCCCTTTTTTTTTTTATTCTCTCCTTAATTTAAACCAAAGAAATCCTCCATTTTTTTTTTTTGATCTCCGGTCCGACCTCAAATATTTCCGAAAACATCAAAAACAGGTTTACGGGCAATAAACCGAGGGGGCTTTGAAAACAGAGGGTAAAAGGACGAGTCCTTCACTCGGCGAGACGTCGTTCCGGGCGCTTTGATCAGTTCTGTGTTCTAAATGAAAAATTATCAAATGGCTCTTTAAAAAAATAATAATAACGCGACCTTTTTTATTAGGTTTCCAGAGATAACCTTTTATTAAACCTGATGTGAAATGAAAGGGGTTTCTGGGAGCACTTTGATGCCCTCCGGCAGGCTCTTTAATTTCCTGTTCGTACTAAAGGCGGCCGCTCCGCCGAGATAAAGCTCTTGGTCGGCGGATGAAGACATGAAAGTCCCCCGGCTACTCTCTGCCTCTTGTTTTTGATCTGTTTCTGCTCCTTTTGAAATTAGCATTTTCTTTTCAAAGGCCGCGTCTGATGAGGGTAACGCTTTAACCGTGATGGATCCGCTAAAACCCCCTAAATACCAGGGTATTGTGACACGCGGAACGGGGGGGGGCTCTAATAACGAGCGAAAGCCACCATTCCGACGACTTCCATTGGGTTGATGTTCCCCGTTTAATGAGGTTGGGGGCTGTGAAGGATGACGAAGGATTTTGTGTTTAATTGGCTCACTTTTGAAGGATGGAATTTATCTAATTTTTCTCCAAAAACGCTCTTGTGACTGAAGGTCCCTCGTATGAGGCCCTGGTGACTGTATAAAGCATTTCGCAGACAGTGCGCCTGACCAACCTCAGAAAGCAATCCAGGTGACGTCAAGCTGCCCAACCCGTAGCCTCGTTCACCCAAGGGTGTCTCTTTCACCCCTTATAGCCCACGGTGGCGCAGGGGCGATGAGTACGGTTTGGTTTCTTGGTTGCTTTGGGGAATCTTCTGCCTAAAAGCACCTCCGGAAATCTCCTGGACCCTGCTCGCCGTGTGAGCGACCCGAGGGCAAACCTTTCTCATCTTCTGATGGAGCCACCTTCATGACGGCCTCCTAGATACCTAAAGAGTAAGACCTGGTTTCTGGACCATTTCTGGTAGCTCCGTCCTGAAGCCTGAGCCGCGGTGACTACAGTTCGGGGTCTCGGCTTCGCACGCCCAGAAGTGATGGTTGAAGGGAGTATGGCAGGGCATTTTTGGGGAGCAGAGTTTGCCCAAGCGAGCCACCGCTGGGACATTAATGGCTGCTATGGTGCCCCAAGTCTTCATGTCCTCATGGCCGCCAGACCTCCTGAGACACCCACTGGCTTCACCCCAATGAGTGGCAACAAATCTCGGCAGGGGGCATTATTCTGAGACGCCGTTTCCACGCCGAGCCTAAAGTCCCTACGAGACCCGCAAGTCTCATAAACCCCCCAAAAAAGTTCCTTCACCGGAAGAAAAACTTCAGAAATTTACTGCCTGAAAATGAGCAGAAAGAAGCAGAGAAAAAGTCTCTAAATATTTGTCGGTTTTTGTGGGATTAGAGAGCTGACCTTCTCGGGCGCTCCCTCCCGGCGCGATCTGTTGATGAATAGAATCCATTTCTTTTTAGAACGGAACACAATGCTTTGAAACGGCTCAGAAATGAGGAACATATGGGCAGCGGATCTGAGGCGCGCAGGCGGGGGAAGAAAGGCTGCCAGGAGTTTCAGATGTCTTTGTGATGTCGGCGATTGAATATTTTAATGTATACGTCTTCGCACGGCGGTTACGAGGGGTCAGAACTCTCTAGGATGCCCCATTTTGGAATTTAATCATCGTTATTCATGAAATGCAAAGCAGAAATTACCGGCCCCAAAGAAATGTATCTGTGACGATACGGATACCTGGAGCAGCCTCTCCCCCAGGATGTATCGTCCAGAAAGGAGTGTTGCTGAGACCGGGGTCACGTCGGTGACTGTATCTCCCCCAGGATGCTGGTCTCAGTAGGGGAAACTTTTGGTGCGAGGCTGAAGGGTCAGTAGACGGTAGCAGGTTTGACCTGAGCTGAGGTAGGCATCGAGTCCTTTAGCCACTGGATAGGAAGGCATGTATTGATCCCTCTGCCTCCAAGTACAGCCCTTACAGAGGCTGCCAAGTGTTAAGCTCAATGCTGACAGATCCGAAGACTCTGCCGCAAACCTCCCAAGAAATGGACGCACAGCAAACTCTTGGGGAAGACTTCTCTGTTTATTGCAAGGCATACAAGGTTATATAGGAAAACAAGGGGTGGGTAAAACACTACAAACAAAGTACTTTGTATACAAAAGGAAAGTTAACATAAGGAGATTAACTCAGGCATTTCATTAATACAATACAATAGTTCACACCACAACAAAGGGTTAATAACATCAGCTCCAGATAATGGCAGTACAGACAGGAAACAGCACCAATAAACATAAAGGGATTATACAAAGAGGGAACATCAGTTTGAAAATACAAAATACACATTAATCCTTGTATGCCCACATGTCTCAGACGGCTACCATCACAGTATCCTCCGTCCTCCTCCTGACATCGCGGCTCCGTCAGGAAGTGCAGGACTTGTTACGGATAAGCATGTGTTAATGGGGGGCTGAGTATGGGGGGGCGACCTTCCCGGTGATCAAAAGGTCAATGCTGCTTCCGAGACCACAGCGGCCACTTTGCATGTTACTTTGTATCTTAGTAGTGACCTGGTGAAGAGGAGCCTTTCGAGCTCTTGGTAGGCTATGTATCCTCGCCTTGGCTGGTTTCCCTGAGATGGACTCCACGGATGACCTGGGGGGGGGTTATTGACTCCTGCAGGGGTTGTTCTGATGGGGCAGATTTGAAGGGATCTGACTAGGTACATAGATAAGTGTATGTGGGGTAACTGAGCTGTGCCCTTAAGGATTGAGCGCGTTCTGAGGCAGTGCTTTTGGAATTTGCTGTGCCCCCAATAAAGCATGGAACCCCCACCCAAATAAGTGAACCCCTCGGGGTACCTCAGTACTGCACATCACCCCATAACTCCTCAGTTTATCCAGCATCACGTAATCATAGAATCTGCCCCAGAACTGCCCCCTGTCCCCGTCACAGTGACTGAACTCCACAAATATTACCCCTGCAGGTGCAAATAAAACTTATACATCAGTGATGGGGACACTTTTTTACATTTCTTTGATACTAGTAACTTCTGTGCTTATTTAATTGGTGCATGTATAATAATTGCTGAATGCAGTATATAATAATTGTATATAAAATGTTTAATACAAAATATTTTATGTATAATTGTATGATATGTGTATAATGGTGTATAATTAATACTTTGGATAATATTTGGTGTCTAATCAATACTTTGATATTTCCTGTTCAATATACTTTGTATAATTGGTGTATAATGGTGTATGATTTGTTTAGGATTGATGTACAATATATAATACTTTGGATAATATTTGGTGTATGATATAATGGTTTATGATTTGTTTATATATAATATTTGGTATATAATATACTTTGTATAATATTTGGTGTTTAATATAGTTTGTATAATATTTGGTGTATGATATAATGGGGTATAATAATATAGTTTGTATAATATTTGGTGTATGATATAATGGGGTATAATATAGTTTGTATAATATTTGGTGT
>VKOC01000470.1:6228-22230 GCA_009364415.1 Spea multiplicata
ACAGTAATATAACCCCCAGCGCTGTATACAGTAATATAACCCCGAGCGCTATATACATTAATGCAAAATCAATTTATGACTTATTTGAAATGCATTATTCTGGATTATTTTGTTGTTATTCCCTACCATTAAAATGATAAACTGATCGTGTATTTGTCAGCGGGCAAAAATCAGCCGGAGATCAAATCATTTTTTCCTTCACTGTAATTCCTTCCGGGAAATCCATCAGTAACGATCTTCCTAAACTTCCAAAGGTTTTAAATTGAGTAAAGCATGGGGACAGCACCTTTAAACACATCTCTGTTCATATATTATATTATATACCGTATATTATATATATCATGGGAGGAAGAAAAACACAAAACTGCACATCTCTACCGACGTCTTTTATTTACTTTGAGCTTCTTGAAGTTACAATCGACACACGGTTCAAGTAAATGACAGGATATCGGGCAGTGTTTGTATTCGGGGGCCACTTCCCGGCCCACAGCTACATGCTAAAAGTACTTTATAGAGCAAGGGTGTCCAACCTGTGGCCCTCCAGCTGCTGCCGGACTACATCTCCCATACTCCTCTGCCAGCCATTAGCTGAAAGAGCATTATGGGAGATGTAGTCCTGCAGCAGCTGGAGGGCCGCAGGTTGGACACCCCTGTTATAGAGGATCTCCGGCTCCCACGGGCATTGCCGAGGCTGAAGGATCTTGCCTCGTATAACACGTTGTATATGGGTTATCCTCAACATACACATATATATAAAAATCTACTAAACACGGCATCGGGGGAGGGGATTCAAACCATAACAAGAACGGCAAAACTGCGACAACATTTAAATTCCCTCTAAAGCCATAAGATTTTACGCCATTTTCCCAAGACTTTATTGTTAACATTTTTTTCCGATAACATTTTTTACTAATTCCCGTTTCTAAAGCCCCCCCCGTACAGAGGGGCAACTGCCTCCATCACAGCTTTACATCACCGCCAATTACTGTGATTGTTTTTGGAGATATTGGTTCAAGACGTGGTAAAAAGTGGCTGTTTTAGGTTATGGGAGCTGAGGTTTGTGGCAAAACGTGGCAGGACTAGCATATCCACCGACTGTCCTTATCTCCTCCGTCTGCACACTTACCGAACCTAAACTGGGGGCAGTAATTTCATAAAAGGAGAGGGAATTAACACGACAGCTTGCATGGTATGTATGTATAATATATATACACTATATATATATATATATATATATATATATATATATATATATATATTAACACACCATATATATATAATATTTACACACACATACACATTATTATATGCATTTTGTGTACCGAACTAAAACAGAAAAAGTGACTGACAGGTCAGAACCAAATGGATACATTTGACACACATACAATATATATATATATATATATATATACACCGTATATATAAAAATATGTGAATTATGACTTATCTTTTAATCAAATGACATCACCCACATTAAAAGTTTCACTGGATCGGCAAACGATCGTCACCCCAGAGATCTAATGCATCGTTTTCTATACATTACAGGGCGTCTGACAGTATAGAGATACATTATCTCCTGCGGCCCACGGGGAACATGTTAATACGGAGGTCCTGAATGACGTATCTGTCGGGGAGTCTCGTTTTGCCCTTGTCGGTGCTGCCGTGACGTTTGTGCGGTGCCAGCCTGCGCGATCTATATGGTTGCCAGCCTGCGCGATCTATAAGGTTGCCAGCCTGCGCGATCTATATGGGATACTCCATCTACATTTCTGCATCATTAGAGTATAAGCGGCAGGGAGCTCATCCAGCTCAGACCTGGATCCGCAGGAAGGCACACTAGCCATGGGGGTAAGCCAGGCCCATACTAGCAATGGGGCACATTGGGCAGATGCCCTGTGGGCCAGTAGGGCCGCTATACTGCGGCTCAAGCGGTGGGTGGCCGCATACTGTGTGAATATGATAAAGTGCCTAGTCCTCCCCAGACCGTCCCTGGGATTAGCAAGTCACCGTTCTTGGTCTGCTAGGGCGCGCGATTAGGCGATTAGGCAGCCCATTCCTGCACATGCCGGCTGTTAACAAATCCTGCTCATTTCTAAACATCCCGCCGAGTTTCAATCTGGCGTAAATGTCCAGTTAAATGATATTTAAAGATGTATTATTTATGCCCATGGGTACCGGGAATAGAATACCCCTGATGTACGATAAAGTCTTGCCGTGCTATAATTCCATACTGCGATTCTAGGTAAATATAGAAGCCCCTGGGAGAAATTAGGAATATATTACAAAAAGTAACGATTATCATACGGATTCTGCCCATCGCCAAGCCTGCATGCAACGAAGTACCAGCCAAAGCACGATGGGGTAACCGGCTCCCGATAATCATCATTCACGGTGTCAAAGGCCTTATTACCTAGGGTTCTGAGGATGGCTGAGGTCTGTGTGCTCTACACAAATTTTAGAAGATATGTTTTTAGGGTCAAATCCCCCTCCCCCCGGTCAGTTGGCTACTGCTCGATTCAGATGGCTAAATGCCACCCACGGCATGACCGGTAATATTTATGGCTGTCGGAATAACGCTCTGTCCCTTTAAGACGGATCTACGACTCGGTAAAGGGATTACTATCCACTGCCTAAAATCCTAAAATCCCCAAATTTCCTACCATTAAATTTAATAGATTTAAAAAAACAAATTAAAAAAAAAAAATGTTTCCACCAACATTGGTTACCCTACAAAACACATACTTAGAATTTTATTGCCTGAGTGGTTCAAAATATCCCCAAAAAAATAAATTCCGATAGCATCTCCAGTGTACATTCAAAAAAACTGCATTTCATAAAAATTCAGATAATTAACTCTATAACGGTGGCTCTAATATATTTCTGATTTTAATTCTATTCTAACCAAAATAAGTGTTTTTTTTGTATTGTAAACAAATTAATTGATTAATTATATATAGATATATTTATATATCATCTTTTTGTTAAAATTCTGGGGTTTTTTTAGGAATTTCTCGCTGAAGGAATTCTGGTTAAAAAGGAAGAATCCATTAACATTGGCTCTTAAAAATAACTGATTGATGGGGGGGTGTGGGCTACATTGAGAAGATGCCCCCTAGCGGAATAACGTTACATATTAATCGGCATCCATTGGGATTACGAATGGCGACGGGGCCGATACTATCCTAAGTGGCAATGCCCCCCGTCATTCTCCATATTTTGGGCTTGTGAGTGTGACATCATACTTGCCGACTTTTTTTTTTTTTTTTGAACGTCAAATTTATGGCTCATTTATGGGGACCCCTAGTCTACGGGAGAACGCCAGCCCTGCCCTCTGCCGAAGCCGTCTTCTGCTGGTGAATGAGTTACTGACACAAGCCCAAAATAAAAATGGCCAACAACCCCGCGGGGCTGTATAAGAACGTCCTGCCCTCTTATTACTGGAGTCTTCCTTCAACGACCCTTCCGTAGGTCCTTGTTATGAAGACCATGGTGGACACCAACACGATGAAGAGGGTTGGCTGGCGCGGCGGGGGTCTCAGTTGACGCTGTCCTCGTCGCTGCCCTCGCCCCGGTCGTCTTTGGTTTCCGTCACGCAGCTCTCGTCGATGTTCTCCAGGGAGTCGGCGTGCTGGACGGACACCTCCGACAGGCTGATGGTGGGGAGGGTGCTCTGCTCGGGGAACAGCCACGGCTTGTGTTGGGGATTGTGCTTCTTCTTCCACTCGGGATACTTTACGCAGGCTTTGTACATCTTCTTCATGGCCTGTAGACCGGCGGAGAGATAAAAGGATTTGGGTTTTTAGGGAAGTAGAAGATATAATGGGGCCGACCCAATGACCCCCCTTTACTTTGTAAATTAATACAAAGTACGGTATTTGGCGATTCGGTTCCCACGGGACATAGTGAAGTAACATGAGCTAATCGCTCCAAGTACACACAGAACTCAATGCAATCAATTAAGCAAACACTAAAGCTAAATGAGCCATAAATGTGTGTCCAGATCACCTTGATATGAACTGACACAACAAACATATAACATATATATATACATACATACATACATACACACACATATATCCTAACAATAATCATTTAGACATTTCTAACTGCAAGAAAGGACTGAAGCTCGAGGCTTCACACTAGAATTCCATTAATCGCCATCATCGGTGAAGCCGTCCGCTACCTAACAAAGTCACATTGTAGCAAGTTGTGCAATAAAAATGGCTTGATTCGGTTATTTCACATGATACAGTTTTAGCAAGTTGCTGATTTATTTATATATTTATTTATAACCCTTGCAATGCTGGCACCTTTTTAATTTGAGGATTATGATATTATGTTAAGATATTTAATACATTAAAGGTTTAATGCCCCCTTTTTAGTAACTTATTCAAATGCCCTTACTTTTAGTTATTAATGTGTTATTAATAATAATTATTAAATAATAATGAAAGTATACACATGTGTACTATATAACTATACTATTCTGAATTGCATAGAAATGCTGGCACATATAAACATCCGTGTTAACGTGTTTTCAGACTCCTCTACGCGTGTGCTTAGCGTTTTACCTTTAATATCAAACATCTTAAAGGGGCACTCCAGCCGCAAAATGCACTTTAATGTATATGACAGCTAAGAGGTCGTTTTACGTTGTTATGGTTTCCCTCCTTGCAAATACATGGGGGGGATTCTACAGGATCCCCCCCCATGCGCACTTGGCCCTTTTTCCTCCCCAGTCATCGGCCGGACACATCTCTCTGCACATGATATTCTTACCCCAGTCGGCTCCACCGAAGGTTCTGCAAACATTGGGGGTGAACTAAGACCCCCGACGTGCATGCGTGTAAAGCGCTCCTATTCTTTTCAATGGGACCACTTTCCTGCCACTGGGGAGGCCAGCTGCAGCTTCTACTTAAAGAATTCATATTAAAGAATTCATAAAGTACTTTAATAAGCATTGTTCTCTAGCGGGGAGCATTGTTCGCTGTAAGGGAGCCGTCTCTGCGTGTTTTCATTATAAAAATAAACGAGACGCGTTTTTTTAAATGTCGAGAAAAGCTTCGCCAGCCTTCTCCAGGCAATCGCAGCCTTAAATTAGAATATTCAAGAAGGAACAAAACAGCTTCTGTTTGTTGATGGATCTATTAAAGAAAAAGAAACACATGCGCGGCTTATTTACCCGCCGGGAGCGCACATGTCTCTGGAATAACGATTTAACCCACGGGTGCCCAGACAAGCCAGCCTCCGAATGCAACATGGTGCGCGGATTCAGCCTCTGGCACATAACTAGTTAAAAAAAAAAAAAAGTACTGAGACAGAATGCCGAGAAGCTATTTACAGAGAACGCGCTGGCAATCTGGGAACATACAGCGCCATGGCATCTGCTGGCGCTATATAAATAAAGTATTTATTTCTTATACTAGGTCCTCGTGAGACAAGATAGCGTCGACCAGTTGGGTTAACGTCATTGAGGTTTCTCTGATTTACTCAAAAAATGTGTGTATATATATATAACATCCTTCTTACACGTTCTAGAATTCAGACCACATTCTCATATTCATTTTTTTTTCCTATTTCTGTAAAATATCCATTTTTTGTACTTACTTTTGGGGCCAAAAACTGCGAGGATTTGTTCACGACCCATTTGGGTAAAGAACCTAAAAACAAGAAGAAAAAACAAGATGAAGGATC
This sequence comes from Spea multiplicata, assembly GCA_009364415.1. Lineage (NCBI taxonomy): Eukaryota > Metazoa > Chordata > Amphibia > Anura > Pelobatidae > Spea > Spea multiplicata. The sequence goes on from VKOC01000470.1 coordinate 11,923, forward strand.
TGTTTAAATACATCATAGGCATCATAGATTCTGACATATGACATCACTGCTTACATTCCGGATATAATAAATAACCGTACGGCATCCGATAGAAATGTACGCCTTATTATATGCCGTGAAAATACATGAAGCTGAGTCGGTTGCGGTTTGGTTCCTAGCAGAACGATAAAGCTTACATGAGCCACCATGTTAGTGAAACCCAATTTTGGCCTCATTCACGAGTGGATTTGTGGCTATAGTAACTGTAATTAGTCTATTTAATGGAGGGAGCGGGAGATAGGTGGAACAGCTTCCCAGTAGAAGTGGTAAGCCACTCCTTGAGTTTAATTATAGGTTACGTTGTATTCCTGTCACTTATTTATTGCTTTAATGGGACACAGCAGGTAAAATCAAACATCTTCTGAGATGATCCCACCACAGAGCCGATCTATAGCTCATTGTTACCCAGAAGCCCCCCCGTATCCATCCATGTATAATAACATTTATATCTCACCTCTGGGGTCCACCTGTGCCAGGTAGATGAGGCTGCAGCATTTTGCCCCTTCACTCTGAATGAGGTACCCCGTTTGGATGGAGACCGCCCTCACCAGATCTTTCCTGGGGGGGTATTTCTAGAAATGCGAGAACAGAGGGGTTAATAATCACTTCCATTTAATGCGATCTAAGCCATCCAGAGACGACACCGCAGAGGATACGAGCTTCACGTAGAATCAGGAACATTAAATAAAGGTCACGTGGGGTGACATCAAATTACCAAATTATGACATCATCGATGAAACTTTTTTTTACATTTCCTATAAGATGATATGAGAATAGGTTATGAAGTGCAAAACTGTAAAAGTGGAATCAACAGGATCAAGACTGGTTTGTTGCTATGGTAACCGCACCCGCTTTTCACTTTTCATCGTATTTCCTATTTCCACAAAACGATTGGGGCTTAAAATCATCTAAACCATTTATACCACCCTGGCAGTAAGGCAGCGATACGTTTATCTGTGACTCAAGCTCTGTTACGTCTCCAAAGCCAGACTAAACGTGAAATAACAAACGAGGAATCAGAGACGGTGGGGATTTTACTTCACAGGGATGGTGGTAGATAAGTGGAACAGCCTCCTGGCAGAGGTGGTAGAGACTAACGCAGTAAGGGAAACGTAAACATGCATGGGATCGGCATACGGCTCCTTAATCTAAGGCGAGACCAACGACTGCTTACGGTTCTTCACATTAGGATGGGCCAGATGGTTCTTATCTGCCGGCAAACGAAAGGAGAAAAAGGGGTAGAAAAGAGCCGGGGAAGTGAGAAAGCGATCTGGTTATGATGGCGGACGGAGCGCGTATGATATCAGTACATGCAAATAAGATAAGACGTGTTTGTTAGGGAACATGCCATTCAGTGCGGGGTTTGTACATCTGCGCCGATCTCCTGGATTTGTCTCTGTTGACAGACAGCGTGATATATTTCTATATTTACTTTGCAGTTAAAGGGACAGATTGCGTTCTGACGAGAGAGAAATAATAAAGGACATGCCAGTCATCTGCTGGCTGAGAGATAACCACCCCATCCCCAGCACGGGCGAGATGATTCCATTATATCAGCCGGAAGCCAAGTGATTAATACCACCGTGAGCTAAAGCGAAGACCCAAATCCGGCGTAATTAGGCCAAGCTTCGAGCGATCGCTTTGAAAGAAACTCTTCAGAACTCTAACCATCGGAGGTCGGAACTTCCCGACACTTAACGACGACTAAGATCCAGGGCTGAGGTCTTTACAGTTCTTGATGGGACTTCCTCCTCCGACTCCTTGCATTTTCCATGACTGGGTTAAAAAAAAAAAAGCCAAGGCCAACAACTTGGCCCAGATCGGCAGTCCTGACCTCAGCATATCCCAGAGGTCCATACACTCACTAGATGAGTGAGTTCTCTCAAAGGAGAACCTTCACTGTCCAGACAGTAACTCTACCGGGACACCCAAACTGGTTTGTATTGGGACAGCCAGTCATCACCGGCTTGGCTTAAAGACCACTTATGTTCAAAGCTTGTGTTCAGCACATTCCCAGATGCCACCGGGACCTTTTGTTGCCATGACGCTTTACTCACCGCGTGTTTAACAGAATAGTTCATGATGATGTAATCGTTTCCCATTGGCAGCCACGAGCGCAGAGTGATGACGTCGCGGTTCTTCAAGGGCTTAGGGCACTTCCCTGTTGGAGAGACAAAGTGTTAGAAAGTCAGTAAGGGCATCTCGTTCCAGTACTCTACTCAGAGACTGCCTGGGCCGACAGTCACAAGTGAGACACTCTTCTCTAAATCAGATCTCATCAGACCCCACTGGAGAGTTAAAACTGGGGGAAAATACGTGATTTTATTCAAAATGTCTTCAGATTTAGCCCATCAATTGTTAAATGATTACCAAATCCCCTTTCTACGGGCTGTGTTAACTTTTTAATGGGTCAGATGTTGTAGAGAACTTTTTTAAATTATCGGACAGATGCCATCATTACAGGAAATAACCCGTTTAGAATTGTTCACATTTACAAAGTTATTTAATTATTATTGTTATTAGTTATTTTTGCTTGCACTCTAATGATCCGATTCTCGTTTTCACTTACATGCGTAGTATCCGATATCCGCATTCACCGTCAGCTTCCCGATATCAAAGGTCTCGATGACATTACTGTCCCACTTCTTGCGATACTCTACATCATGGAGAACGTCATAAAGGACTTCAGCCGGTATATCCTTACACTCCATCCTGCACTACAGAGACAGCACAGGGAGAGATGGTAAGCGACAGCAGACCCTGCGCCCAGCAGCTGAACACAATCATTCTTGGAAGGACAGAGATTACACAATCAGATCACCATGATTCTAAAATCACAGCACAGAGATTCCACAATCAGATCACTGATTCTAAAATACAGCAGTGATTTCACAATCAGATCACCATGATTCTAAAATCACAGCACAGTGATTCCACAATCAGATCACCATGATTCTAAAAATACAGCACAGTGATTCCTCTATCAGATCACCGATTCTAAAATCACAACACAGTGATTCCACAATCAGATCACTGATTCTAAAATCACAGCACAGTGATTCCACAATCAGATCACCATGATTCTAAAATACAGCACAGAGATTCCACAATCAGATCACCATGATTCTAAAATCACAGCACAGTGATTCCACTATCAGATCACCCTGATTCTAAAATCACAGCACAGTGATTACATAATCAGATCACCATGATTCTAAAATACAGCACAGAGATTCCACAATCAGATCACTGATTCTAAAATCACAGTACAGTGATTCCACAATCAGATCACCATGATTCTAAAATCACAGCACAGAGATTCCACAATCAGATCACTGATTCTAAAATACAGCAGTGATTTCACAATCAGATCACCATGATTCTAAAATCACAGCACAGCGATTCCACTACCAGATCATGGATTCTGAAATGACTTCATGTTGAAACCAAAATCACAACATCTCTTTTCTTCAGTCCATTCCAATTCCACCTTACAATCATTCCAATATCCGGCAGTCAAAATATAGCAATATCATTTTTTTTCTCAGTTATTTGAACATTGAGTTTCCTCGGCCTCGATATCAGCGCACAATGAGCTCATCAAGCATTACAATTCTACACATTATAAACGGAATATCTGAGACTCATCTATATGAATAAAACGTGAAGAACAAATTAACATTAAAGGAAATTAAAAAAATGGGCTCATTCAGCAATGTTTTTTGCCAAAGGGGCCAAATGATCCCAAAATGTTAAGCAGCGGGCCACCTAGATTTTATATTGCTTAAAGTGATGACATAGCACGTTGGGTATAGATTGATTTTTTTTTACCCGTTATAATCCCTGTAGAATTTAATGGAGGCTACAGACCGGCTCCGTCTAATTAATCATACAGACGAGGAATGGAAAAAAAAAGAGGCAACAAAGCTCAAAACGCTGAACTATCAGAAATAATCCAAATGAAGATGCCGGGTCTGGAAGAGAGATCGGGGGCCACCGATGACCTCAATGTGTCATAAAAAGAACGATGGAAAAACTCAAAAGGGCTGACTCCTCGCAGGTGCCGACTTTCGCAGAGCGATCCTGACTTCTCTTGACGGGGTGCAGATTACCGCGAGGAGGGCAGTCGCAGCGGGGCAGCTGAAAATGTCACTTCCAAATGTCACAGAGCTCCGGATCACGACGCGCTGACAAATATATAAGAAATAAGGAAGCCGACGTGCTTCACTGGAAAGGTCCCAAACTAGAAGGTTTAAAGGGTTAAATGCAATGCGTCTGGTCATTGAGATGGTCATTGAGATGGTCATTGAGATGGTGAAGTGGAGTGCCTTCCCAGAAGAGGTGGTAGAGGTTAGTACAGAGATTGGATCTTCGCATGCTTTTAATAGACACAAAGCTATTATTTATGATGTAAATTAAAGAGTTAAATGAAGTCAGGGAACTACGAGCCTGCAAGTCTGACACCTGCAGATTAGAATCTGTACAGAGAGGCACGTCACACGCAGACGACGTCATACGTGTGCGTGTCCGTGGCAGAACATGGCCTCCTCCTAGACGTCCAACAGGCGTGATCAACACTAGTCCAGGATCCACCAACAAAACCCCCCTTCCAAAATGGACACCTTGCCCTAGTATGATCTTCCATGTATCCAGAGGAAGGGTCTTGTTTCAGTGTAGCTGCCCCTTTTGCCAATTATCGGCCCCAGGGGCCGCAGTGGATAATGAATCTATAGGATTAACCCTTACGCCTTGCTACATTTGTACAAAAATGACACGGCCGTATTGGGAAGGCAGAGTCTTTAAGGCTGTGGAAAAAAAACATAACCATCCACATTTATACATTTGTCGGGAAACACTTAATAGTCATGTGACACAAGAGTGGGCACTGATTGGTTGCTGCTGAAAAAAAATTTTGCTCGATTCCCTTGCGATTTATCACGTTGCTCATGGGTCAGAACCGTGGTAAGACTATTTGGAATAATCTGCTTTGTTCCCAGCAATGAAATGAATTAAAGGAGAACGGCCGCCATTTTTGTTTTCCGTTGATGGCCGAGTTGGTTTGTCCGCAGGGTCTATGGTAACCTGCGCTTAGCCGGTAGCCATTAGTTAAAGTTTAGCATGGGGTGTCGGGGTTTCCTCCAGCCTGCGGTAAATCCCAGACACCTTATACTCAAGAGCTGTCAATCAGTGGCAGGAACGTGCTCCCTTTAAAACCAATAGGAGCACACGCGTGGGGAGAGAGCCAGCACACGTATCCGTCACGCCATTACCCCATGCCAACCGAAGCCCCCATAATATCCACGCAGGGGCCGGCGGAAACCTGCTAAATATAGCAGACTTATTAGAGAGAAGAGACAGACGTACCTGGAGGACTAATTACTCTAACGAGCTCGCTGAACGCTCGCAGCCGAGGCGCTTTATTTATTCCTTACTCCCAACGCGTTTCAGGTTAGAAGTAAACATGTTGTTTTTAGATTACGCTATTAATGAATGAATTCGTATAGAGGTAGAATGTTCTGTAACATGCACAATGTGCGGCCTCCTCAAAGCACTGCTGTATTTCTTTCATCAGCCTCTACCACTTCTGCTGGAAGGCTGTTCCACTTATCTACCCTCGGTGCACAAAGTTGTAACCCACTCCTTGCACGTTTAGAAAATTGGGAGATCTCGGGTCTGGTTTCTGCTCCACAAAGCTTACAATCTAAAGATACCATGTGAATTGAATACGCGTTGGTCGCACTGACACACTTCACGCGTCGCTGTGGCCGGCAGCTACATCCACTTGTAGGCATCCTTTGTAAATGCAGCGCAAGATTATATCCGGATTACAAACCAGGATTACACGACATAAAGCGATTATTACGGCAGCGTCACGGTGATAGCCTCGGGATTACCCACTGCAGATCCAGGGAAAGCCAAGGCATGGCACCCATATCCAGATAGAGAGAGGAAAACGGATTAACTGTAAAAAAAACCCAGATCTATACAGAGATCTGTATCCAGGGCGTCCATGGTCCATATATATATATAATAAACATATATATATATATATAAAAAAAAATATATCGGTATATATAAAAAATAATATGATATATGATGTTAATGGATCTAGTATATATAAATATATATAATATATTTATATTTTCATATATTAAATATATAAAATTACATATAGAATATTATTAATATATATATTATATATAATATAGATAGATATTTTGCATGACGCGAAGCAGATGGCAGTGACATTAAACAGGACGCCCACCATTCCAGAGTCACCCGCCTTTATGCTGGCAGCTGAAGAAGAGAAGCGGCCGACGGACTGTGCCCCCACCCCCCGGTTGTGCCGGGGTGAGTCAGACTAGAGACAGAAAATGTTTACGGCAGGCTGGCACCATACAGGGCGTCCGCCATCGGCAGGAACCTTCTCTATAAGGGGTTATTAGGGAACGGATAGAGGATCTTTCAGCGCTGGGCGATTCTGAGGATACATTGAGCGTTTTTGCACTTAAAGGGTTAAACGGAAGCATTAATATTGGCGTAAAAGGGATGTATTGATCGGTTATCTGCTGGAGCCCGGGGATTTTCACGTAAACCCATTGATGTTTTAGCGTGCATTACGGCACAAGGTCGTTTTTATGTCACCGATGGATTTAAAGCTCCCAGGGCCGTATCCAAAAAAAATCGGGAGTGTCCCGCAAGATCCGGGACTGTTGGGCGGTACGATTCCGTTATCCGTCTGTCGGTATCTCTGTAAATCTACCTTAGCTGGGCTGCAATCCTGACATTAGAAGTAAAGCTGGCCGGGGGGGATTAGATTGGAGGGGGGGGAGCTCTGCCGGCGGCAGCGAACTGCCCTGAGAACCTAATCTCTTTTATCTCTGCCTCCCGTCTGCTCTGTCTTCCCAAATCATCTATTATTTACGTATAATGTATATCTGTACGCAGGGTGGGGGTGGGGAACTTCCCTATCCTGACGCTCCGTCGTACTGAAAGTAAACATTTAACCCTTGAATAGCCTAAAAAGGTTTTTTGGGGCTTTGAGAGAACGAAAAGCGTATGAGGGTTGCCCCGTTAACTGTATAGATTTTACAGACTATATGTTATTAATGATGTATTTAGAGTATATCTGCAGGCGGTACTCGGGTGTATAGGGTGGTATATAGAGTTTACACCGACGTGCGTACGTGTCCAGGGATCGCAGATGCTGCGGTTGCTAGGCAGGAAAGATGCTGCTGTTGCTAGGTAACAGGAATGCTGAGTGCTCCTCTCCGCATCCTCATGCACATTCTCCTGCCTGCGCATGGTTAACGCTCACTATGCTGCCTGCTAAAGGACTGGAGCATTAAAAAAAACACGCTGAAAGATACCCGGAGTGGGAAGAGAGAATGAGCGAGAGAGGAGTGGTAGATAAGTAGAACAGCTTCCCAGCAGAAGTGGTAGAGGCTAATACAGCGAAGGATTGGCATAAGCAGGGAGAATCAAGGGGTTACTGTGGCCCTCTTGGAGATGTGTCACCTGGATCACCCTATAGAAAGAGGGTGACTCAGTGTGATGGGAGTTAGACGGCACTGAGACAGGAGATCATTTATGCGCTGAGCCCAAACTCTCCATGGATGTCCTTGATGTCACCATCCCTCACGTGACTCCGCGTGACGCGCATGTACGTTATTCACTATTCCCACATCCTCCTGCCCCACTCAACCTTGAGCAAACACTGCAGGCGCCGGTTAACCCATTCAGCGTCTGCCAGCACACTCTGTACTTTTCCAAGGTCAGAACACAAAGCGTCTATATTTAGCACGTTCCCTTAGTTATTTTGGCAATGGGGAGGGAAACAAACCTTGAAGGGACAGCGTAAGAGGACGTACCTTCCTATCATAGATTACGCGCATCCCTGGGATATTTTTAATAAGAGATGCCCCTGAGATGTTCCAAATACATTAACCCTTTAACCGCCCGGCACATACATTATACGGTATTTTATCCACTAATGGCAACAACTAAATGGTTGTAACATCTGTCCTGGTCACCTGTATTTAAGCAGGGATTTCACCTGCATTTGGTAAATCAGAGCTAGAGTACGAAGAAGACAGCTCCAGAATGCACGATTGGGGTAAAGCCCCCAAAAGAGGGACTGTCCCTCCTCAACAGGGACTCTTGGGAAGTACGCAGTTATTCCTCCACCTGTGCGCATCCATTATTAAAGGAGCTGGTTTGCCTTCTCGGTCCCTTGGCCAGGAGTGAAGCTACGTGTGGAATACATGATGCCGTCAGGGAGGGGAGAGGTGAGTGATAGTGTGAGTGTGTGCGGGAGTGCGTGTGTCACACGGGGACAGACGGTCAGCGGGACGCGGCGTGAGTGTAATTGGAAATGGCCCCGTCACTCCAGGGGCCACTAATTGCCTTCCGAGAGGAAAGTCAGCTGGGATTAGGGGTTTCTGCGACACATCGGGCTGCCGCTCGCTGGAATTTTATTAAGTACAGGGTGGGTGTACGCGCCATGAGTCCCCCCCACTTTATTCCTACCCCCCCCTGAAAGTAACAATAATGTGCAGCGGCGTATGTATTACATCACAGCAGTCTGTCTGTCTACAGTCACGCCTACCCTGCCATTCTACGCTCACGCGCGCGAAGCTTTACAGATCCACACTCACACAGTGATGGCCAGCGAGTGCGAGTGAATGATCTCCGTGGAACGGAACGTCTAAGGATTACGGGTAATAAAAACGTGATGGGATTGGTAAAGGTTGTTAGCAGTTCAGCCAAAAGCGAATGACACCTTTAAGGTCTATTGCCCTGCGTGAGTCGTCGGGGGGCAGACGGCTCATCTCCGAGTGCGCTGTGATTGGCTGCCCCCCCCCCCCATACACTCGGCTCCATAACCACAGGATAATTGAATCCCATCACGTTAGATTAAGGACAGTGCGGGTTTTTTTTTCCCTTCCCGGCCAGGCTTTCTACTCAAATTACAAAAAGGATCTCGTCGCTGTTCTCTTTAACCTTTTCAGCACCAAGACTGTCTCCAGCACAGGTGCAGATCCGCTGATCGCTTTATATCTCCCATTCAGCTACTGGGAAAGTATAAATGATTCTCTTTGTAACAGGAATATCAAAGTAGGAATAATTGTCATTAATTTAAGCGGGAGAACAATAATATAGAAACATAGAAGCTGCCGGCAGATCGGCCCCATCCGGCCCACCTGTCTAGTCGCCTGTTTTTCCTGCTGTAAAGACTCAAACCTTCATCGCCTTCTTATCTTAGAAAGCATACAGCTCCTGTACTTTAGGAGGAAAAAAAGGAGTAGCTGCAACGTTGCACCGCCGTAAGGCAGCCGACATTGGCAGGATAGAGCGCCCACTCAACTCAACAGGAGCATTTTCTGCCATTTCCCCTAAGCCCACCCTGGAGCCGCCTGGCGTTCGCAGGGAGGATCGCGTGAAAGTTTAAAAGGGACAGTAAAGTGCACATGATGGCTGAAGCGTCCCTTTAACCGGCAGCAGATAAAACCCACATCCGTGTTTCTACTTCCTGTATCACGGAGACCTTCCTGTACAGACCCCCGGCAGCCCGGGCCAGCCCTTCACAGGAAGACATGATACTTCTGTAGCGTCTCCGAGGTCCCGTCTCCCTCCGACACCCAGAGCCACGATTACCATCAGAAAGGACAAGTCCGGAGTCGGACCCCCCCATCCCTGGGAACATTCTGGCCCCGGCTACTCCGAGCCCACTGATGCGGGTAGGAGGTCCCCGCTGGCGTCGCGGGGAACACGCAATTGGTGGAGAGAAAGTGGGCGGGGACAACACGGAGATTCCCCGTAGCGACCCAGAGACCCCGGAGAAGCAGCTCCTCAGCCGGAGTCTCCGGGGCGAAACGCCGAGAAACGCTCATTTCTTAGAAACATGCTTTTTTTTTTACTCCTAAGATCAGAGGGTGCGTCGAACTTCTTCGAGAAGCACGGTCTAACCTTTATTTAGACAATGACAGGCATTATATTCTGCGGCCGGGGTGTGGGGAGGAGGGGGGTCGATTACTTTATACAGAAACTCAAACTTTCCTCTGTTTGCTTTCAACCTGGTGAGATCAGTAAAGTGTTCTCTCTCTCTAGACGGACAGAGATTGCGACATAAGGCTCTGGTGAAAACCGGCAGAACCATCCGGCAGAACGACCCGGCAGAACGACCTCTGCATCCACTTATAAAATATTTACTGACCAAGATGCTTCTTATCACCCAACGCTTCCTGCACTCCACTTTCTATCGATACG
>VKOC01000471.1:3754-15634 GCA_009364415.1 Spea multiplicata
ATTCATGGCTGTGGGGGTTACCATATATACTAGACGCCGTTAGAAGGCGCTGGAGAGGATCTCACAGTTTGATGCCTTTGGGTTCTACAGTTTGATGGCTTCGAGGAGGTCGCATTACCAGACATGGATGAAGAAGAAGAGGCAGCCGGTAAAATTCCTCCGCTTCACAGGAGCAGAAAAAGGAAGGAGAGCAATCCAGGGCAGGTGAGCAGTCCAGGGCAGGTGAGCAGTCCAGGGCGGTGAGCAGTCCAGGGCGGGTGAGCAATCCAGGGCGGGTGAGACCTCCGCCAGTAACGGGTATCTGTCGTCACAGAGCGCTCGCTGATTCCCGGGGCCCCCCCATGGACACACTGTGCCTGCCGGGAGCTTCCGGGGAGATGGAGTGTAGATTGAGTGCATTCTCCTTCCCTGCGGGTGACTCCTGGGGTCTTGTGGCTTTTGCTGCTCTTTTCATGTCCCTGGCGCGCGGCACACAGGGTGGGTGGAATAAAATGTGTGTTCACGTAAAGGCCGATAGAGCGCCCCGTTGGGCGAGCGCCCCGTATGTTTTACGCAGCAGTGTTTCTCAGGGACCACTCAGGGTACTCGGAACCTCCTCCGTGTTTGGGACTGCTGTCTGTCTGGCGGGCGTCCGTCTAACGGTTTGTCTGCCCCGCAGGATGTCGATTCGCTGGACGGTGGGAAGGACAGCGCATGTTCATATCATGCAGCAGCAGAGCAGAGGGTGAAGCGGTGTAAGAAGAGGATGAGCAGTAAGGTGAGTTTGCGTTTGGAGAGCCGTCCGTTTATGTTCTTCGGCGTGTGGTTGTGTCATTCTGCCATCTTCTGCCACGCAGGGTACTGACAGCCGCTCTCACCAGACCAAGAAGGCTCCTGAGGGAGCAGCCGGCAGATGGCACGGTGCTGTGCCCTTTGAGGAAGCGGGTATGTGTCAATAGGTGCAGCGGAGGGGCTCTGCTCTCCTATTCCAAGGTCAGCGGGGTCACCGTGTTCATCTGGCCCTCTTGCTTTTCACAGGTAAGGGCGAGGGAAAGCTTCCTCTCCCTAAAGGCAGCGGACTGGAGGACAGACTGACGGCAGCAGCTCGGGGAAATGCGACGAGGGGTAAGGGCTCCTCTGCCCACCCCCCCAGCGGCACCATGCAGAAATCTTGCACCGCTTCATATGCGCCAAGCGGCCCGGTGCCAGAACGCAAGAGCAGAGAGAAACCTCCCCGCGGTTTGTCCACAGGCAGGAGCGTCCACAAACCTAAGGCCGTAAAAGCTTCTGATCCTGGTTTACCAGCACACGAGGCCCTTCATGGTGGCCGCTATCTCCCTGCTTGTGCCCAGGTGGAAAGGGTCCCCGCCTGCTCCCCCCCACCCAGCATGGATGACGGCGATCTCTCCCAGCCCCGCATCCCAGAGTCCCCCGAAAGGCAGGAGAAGCCGCTCATGGTGTGCGCTAAAAACATCGCTGTGAGCTCCAGTGGGGAGAAGGTCATCCTGTGGACCCGGTAATTACAGCGCGAGGACATGCGCGAAGACTTGCCCCTCTCACGCGGATCGGGCCAGCGGTTTAATGTGCGGTTTCTTTGCAGGGAGGCAGACAGGATAATCCTCACCGTTTGTCAGGAGAGAGGCGCGCAGGAGGAGGCGTTTGCTGCAATCTCCGAGAAGCTTGGAAACAAGAGTCCAGCGGAGGTGGGAGACGGGGGGGGTCGTTAGACGTTTAGGGAATTAATGGCCCTCTCTCAATGCCTATAGATAAACAAACAATTGTATGCATTTTTATTGGCAAAAAGAAATGTGTACATCAGTCCGACGAGCGCCCATTTGTCTATCATCAGGTGTCGGAGCGTTTCCGGGAGCTCGTCCGCCTCTTCCAGACGTCCTGCGCCACCGGCTCCGACGAGGAGGAAGAAGCCGACAGCGCCGTGGAGGAGGAGGAGGACGCGGAGGATTAGAGAACGTTCGAGAAACCCGTGTATGAAAGTGTTTAGTGTCTGTGTGTTAAGATATTTCTGCTGCCGCCATTAAATGTATCTTAAAGTTCTCATGGCGTGACGCGGATCTTTCCCTTCAGCCTTCCTCGTCCGTGTCGTCTCCCCCTGTTGTACTCGAGTAACACTGTGAGAGACTCTTCAGCTCCTGCAGGCTCTCCTGAAACGCATCCTCTTCCACGCCGGCGCTGAAGAAGTTGGAGCAGCGCCTCGCATCCACGCTCCGGATCTCCTCGTACAGAGAGCGCAGCAGGTGATGGAGAGCGTCGGAGGTCTGGAGAGCAGACAGCACCGGCACGCTGCCCACGCCTGGACGGGAAACACACGGTGGTGAGACTTTTACCCCAACGACACGAAAAACATCATCTCCACTCCCAGCCGTTACCTGTTGGCTCCCGCGAGGGTTCGCTCTGAGTAAATCCTTCCTTGGTGATGGAGGAAGAGAAGAACTGAGGGAAGGAAGGTCCCAATCTTGCGGGTTGTGGCAGCAGATGCACGGCGCTGCGGGGAGAGACGATGGTATGAACACCAAATGACGTCATAACCCAGACCTGGGCCACCAAGCATCCGCTAGCGGCCCTCGCCGTTCCCTTTGGTGTAGGATCCTGAATCCAGGGCTCGGCTGGTGGTATTTACCGCGGCGCTCTCACCTAACTGCCCCCGGGAAGGCGCTGTGAACGTAATGCCGCAGGACCTCCTCTCCGCTGGCCAGCGAGTCCAGCGCTGAACGGGGTCCAGCGGGTCCATGGCTGGTGGACGAGAAGACAACGCGCGTTAGACACGGAGAGAAAGGCAGTGGATGGGGTCGGTGTGAACCCCGTGTCCCAGGCAGGATCAGCTCCCACAGGGTGTCTCCTTTACCTTATCTGTCTTTGCTTGCTGACCCCCCGCAGCACCACCGATTGGGAGAAGCACCGGGATCCGCTGGAGCTGCCGCCATTTCCACAGGCAGACAGAGAGGTCCCGGGGGGAGAGGTCATGTAAGGCAGAAGTGCATCTGGGAGGCAGGAATCTGGTCCAATGGGAAAGGGAAGTGAAAGAGAGACCGAGGAGACCTAAGGATGAGCAAGAAGGTGACGTTACAGATCGGTGGAGGGTTCCCTACATGCAGACGCCTGACAGACTTACCTTCCGTCCGCAAAAGTTGAGGTTCTCGGCCAAGCCCGCCATGGACAAGCGAGAGGAGGGCAATCTGTAGGGGGCAGTTACTGTGTCCAGGGCAAGCGCCAGCACCGCACTGCTGTGATACTGGAGCCGAGTCTGGAATAAGAAGGGTATTTGAGGACCACGAACGCAGCCGGGAGCCGGGAAGAGGTTTTACAATAAACCGAATTACTCACATCATACAGCAGGTGCGGGAAGGAGGCCGGGGGGCCGGGTCTCCGGCCCAGGTTAGAATTTAAGGTGAGAGGGCAGAAGAGCGAGCTGTAGCCGGCCATCTGGACGATCCCCATGATGGTGTTCATGAGCTGGAACAGGCCCTTCCGCAGATCCTGCAGGGGGGGTAAAAAGGGTAATTGCCTAAAAGGACGATGACCGTTGTGCATGCACACTGTCTGGTGGCCAGTAAGGCATTCCCTACCGCCTGTATCCTCACCCTGTCTCCTGAGTGCACGGGGCAGGTGCCCCAGGTAAGAACCCCTCGTCCTGGGTACTCATCCTGCAGAAGCTCTACCATCCGGGCCCCGACTCCAGAGAAGCCATTGTGCAGATCGCAGAGTATCTGAAATCCCTGAGGGCGGGGAGAAGAGGAGACGTTTACCCCACTCCTATCACCTACCGGCCCCTGCCCCTGCCCCTGCGTGCACATTCCCGTTAGCACCTGCAGGTAATCACATTCTTCCGTAAAGAAATGGAGCCGATCTTCTATCTCCGCCACGTAACGGGAGTCCCGGAGCAGCGCCTCTCCGCGGCCAAAGGATTCCAGCCCGTCTGTCTCCCTGCAGAGGAGAACATGCGCCTGAACCTCTTTCAGCGGCCCCACCACCGCCTCCTGCCCATTCGAGGGGCTTTCCGCGGGCTAATGGCCCGGAACATGCGCGTGTCTATCCCAGTACATCCCAGTAACGTTAATGGTACGGAGCGGGAAATCATCGTGGGGGTTCTCTGCTCACCCTTCGTGGTTATACTCGGTCACGACACACAGCGATCGGGGGTGAAGGTTTAGTTGAAGGAAGTCGGACCAGACGCTCACGTTCTGTTCCGCGTTGCGTCTCTTACCGCTGGCGGCCGCGTCTGAGACCCTCGCAAACTGCTGGCGAAAAACAAAAGGTCAATTCCACTGATCCCCGGCGAGAGGTCGCCGGCCAACGGGGGGGAGCAACAAACATTTACAGCCCCCGCTAAAATGCCCCAACACCAGCGATCAAGTGTCCATCCAGAAAGTCCTCTGCAGCACCTCACATCCCCACGGCAACCGCCCGCCCATACCCTCTGCCACCCATACCCTCCACCCTGCCCAGCCATACCCTCTGCCACCCATAACCTCCACTAGGATGTCCCCTCTCACCTCCTGCCTGTGAGATTGGTGCCCCAGGTCTGCGAGAGAGGGGCTCTTCCCTAGGGGTTCCTCTTGGTGTTTTTTCAGCCCTCCTTTCCTACAACACAAATTGTGAGAATTGGGTCTCATAAGACGCGTGTTAACGAGACGCTCACGGGGCACCGGAGGCGGACGCTCAGCTCATCTCATCCTCGGGCACTCGCCAGCCGCCCCAGAGCGAGGAAATCTCACCAGGCAGGCATTGAGCTCGTGGCGTCGGGATCTTCGTACAAACAGCCTTCTTCCCTCATCGAGCAGAGACTCCCTGAGAACAAAACAAACCGAGTGATGACTGCAGCCCCGTCTCTCGTCTACTCCACTCCTCACTCCTCCCTCCGCCCCGTCTCTCGCCTGCTCCACTCCTCCCTCGCCCCGTCTCTCGCCTGCTCCACTCCTCCCTCCGCCCCTCATATCTGATCTCACTCCCTCTCCGGCCCGTCTCTTCACCTGCTCCACTCCCTCCCTACGCCCCGTCTCCGTCTGCTCCCTCCTCCCTCCGCCCCGTCTCCTCGCCTGCACACTCCTCCCTCCGCCCCGTCTCTCGCCTCCTCCACTCCTCCCTCCGCCCCGTCTCTCGCCTGCTAAGTCTCGTCTCTCCCCCACGCCTTGTCTATCCCTGATCCACTCCCCATCATTCTGATCTCCCTCCACCACGTTGCCGCCGAGCTCCAATCCTCTTCCACCCCTTTCCAAAGGGAAATCTGATCTTCCCTGCTGCCACGGTGGTTCGGTTTTACTCACCTTTTAAATCAAGGGCAATGAGACGCGGGGTGTACGTCTCCAGACCCTTAAGGGTTACCCCCCGTCTGAACAACACATCGCTGCAGAACTCGTGGTGCACCTTCTCTCCCGGGAGGCTGAGAACTGTATCCTGAGAATAAGAGGGAGGTGAGCTGGAAGTACAATGGGCTGCTTGGGGCGCGCGGAGGGAAGGGGCGCGGGACATCACAACACTCTCTCTCTACCCCCCAATACACCCATACAGCGAGACCCCCCCCTCTCTACCCCCAATACACCCTTACAGCGAGACCATCTTTTAACCCCCAATAACACCCTACATCCGAGAACCCCTCTCTACCCCCGCAATACACCCACACCGAGAACCCTCTCTACCCCCAATACACCCTACTACCGAGACCCTCTCTACCCCCAATACACCTAACACCGAGACCCTCCTACCCCATACACCCTAATCTGAGACCCTCTTTACCCCCAATAACACCCTAACACCGAGACCCTTCTACCCCCCAATACCCTATATATTCTATATCTCTCTACCCCCCAAATACACCCACACCGAGACCCTCTCTACGCTCCTTACACCCTACACCGAGACCCTCTCTACCCCAATACACCCTAACAGCGAGAACCCTCTTCTACCCCCCAATACACCTACAGCGAGACCCTCTTACCCCCCAATACACATACAGCGGAGACCTCTCTACCCCAAGCCCTAAACCAGACCCTCTTACCCCCCAATACACCCTACACCGAGACCCTCAATCTACCCAATACAACCTGCAGGCGAGAACCTCTCTACCCAAATACATCCCTACAGCGAGACCGCTCTCCTACCCAATACACCCTGCACGAGACCCTACTCTACCCCCAATACACACTGCAGCGAGAGCCCCTTACCCCAACTACACCCTACACGAGACCCTCTCTACCCAATACTACCTGCAGCGGAACCTCTCTACCCCCAATAACCCTGCAGCGAGACCCTCTCTACCCCAATACACCCTGCAGCGAGACCTCTCTACCGCCCCAATACACCCTACAGCGAGACCCTCTCTACCCAAAATACCACCCTCAGCGTAGACCCTCTCTACCCCAATACATCCTGCAGCGAGACCCTCTCTAACGCCCCCATACACCCTGCAGCGAGACCCTCTCTACCCCAAGCCCCTAAACCCAGACCCTCTCTACGCTCCTTACACCCTACAGCGAGACCCTCTCTACCCCCCAATACACCCTACACCGAGACCCTCTCTACCCCCAATACACCCTGCAGCGAGACCCTCTCTACCCCAAGCCCCTAAACCCAGACCCTCTCTACGCTCCTTACACCCTACAGCGAGACCCTCTCTACCCCCCAATACACCCTATCACCGAGACGCCCTCTCTTACCCCCAATACACCCTACAAAGCGAGACCCTCTCTACTCTCCAGATACCCTACAACCGGAGACCCTCTCTACCCCCAATAACACCTACGCGAGACCCCTCTCTACCCCCAATCACCTCAGCGAGATCTCTCTACCTCCAAACACCTCACGGCGAGACCTCTCTACACCAATACACCTGCAGCGGAGAACTCTCTCTACCCCCAATACACCCTGCAGTGGAGACTCTCTCTACCCAAGCCCCTACACATTCCAACCCCACAGAGACGCCTCTGTACCCCCATGAACACGAGACCCTCCACCTTCACAGAACCTCTGTACGCCACAGGGAGACCCCCTCACACCTCACAGAGACCCTGGCTGTACCGCGCCATGTCCACAGAACCTGCCCATGCCACGGTCACAGAAACCGGGGTCCGTACTGTCCAAGTTCGCACTAATGAGCCGCTTGTTTCACATAAGTTCGGCTGGGTAGGGTGCCGAGCTGAAGTGTCAGCACTTCCCGGCATGGCTCACCCATCCCTATAGCCTGGAAATGCCGAGGTCCCGCTGCTCTGCTAGGCCCATGCAGTCAACGTGAAAAGTATCCCCTTATGATTGGCTAGAATGCAATCAGTCACAGCCCATGCCGTTCGCTGATAGGCTAATGCTCAGACTCTGTCACGTGATGAGGAGGGGCCACGTGTCAACACGCGCGTCAAAACCGTCTCCTCCACTGTGATCCGGAGCCATTTTGTCGGTTACCAAGTAGAGCCGCCTCTGCCCCCACCCCAGGGGTAACTCCAACTCTCATCATGCACCAGGCTGAGCAGAAGAAGAGCGGGGCGAGGCAGAATAAGGGGGGCTGTCATATAGACGCAAAGGACTGAGGGTAATAATCTAGACTTGCAGCAGGACGAGCGTCACACGTGGCGCGTGATAATACATAATACACGTAATACACATAATACACGCAGGAAGACGGCACTTTAGGAAAAACATTTATTCACTGGTTTAACTCTTGCTGAACCAAAGAGGACAAGAAGACTTCACCCCGGAGCACGCGACGAAGCCGGACTCCGGGACGACCGGTGACCTCCGCCGGGACGACCGGTGACCTCCGCCGGGACAAGGGGAGCGGGCGAAGAACGGTTTAATCCGTGCATTGGGGGGACGCAGGTATCCCCCGTAACCTTCAGCCTCTTATAAAGTCACAAAAGGCGATTGCTTTACATAGAAAGTGGTTCAGGCGAGACGGAGGGAGCGCCAGGCCCCCAGAACCGGCCATCCTCACGAACCACACCACGAGGAACAGCTCAGACCACGGCAGTCTCCTCCACGCAGGACTTCAGAGGAACGAACAGATTTTCTCCAGCTCCCGCGGGTTGGAATCGCTTAGAAAGAGGATCTCCTTCTTTCCTGCCTCGGCGCGAGCTGCAAGAACAGACAATGGATGCCAAGTGAAGACATGAGCAGACAGGCGGACGGGGCAGGAGCCAGCCAGCGAGCTCGGGACGGGGCAGGAGCGAGCCGGGAAGGGGCCGGAGCGCAGCGAGCGAGCGAGCCGGGGAAGGGGCCGGAGCGAGCGAGCGAGCCCCGGAAGGGGCCGGAGCGAGCAACAGCGAGCTCGGGACGGGGCAGGAGCGAGCCAGCGAGCCAGCGAGCTCGGGAGCGGGGCAGGAGCGAGCGAGCGAGCCAGCCAGCGAGCCCGGGAAGGGGCCGGAGCGAGCGAGCTCGGGTCTGTGCATCCCACCTTGCGGGTGCTGCAGCCAGTTCCTCTCCAGATAGTACCGGTAGCAGCTCTCAAACTCTTTTCCGCTGTAGTTGGGCACTTGGACCGGTACGAACGGATCCAACGCTTCAAATCCATCCTGCAGAGAAGAGAACATGGCAGAAGCTGCTCGTTCTACGGCTACCGCGGGGCAACGCCGGCGACTCTTACCTTCCCCAGGAGCTCAAAAGGCAAGTAGGCAGACTTCGGCTTGAAGAGAGATCCTGTGTGCGTCACGCTGGCGACAATAGCGCCCCCGCTCTAAGAAGAGACAGACGGTAACGGGCACGGGCAGGAGCAGATAATCCCGGGTCCCGTCCACACCATGAGACCTACCCAGCCCAGCACCCCGCTTACCCAGTCATTCTTCACCATCTTCCTGAGGTTATGGACCAGGGTGAGCTCCTCTGGAGAAACCTAGAACAAGAGAGCGCTCAGGCGAGCGTTCGGGGGCCAATTTCAGAATTGTGTCTAGGAGTTCCCAAAGAGGTGGGAGCCGCAGACGTGTAACAAGGCGGTACTAGCATCGAGCGTGGGGGTCTCTGCTAGGCTACTCTTTTTTATACTTACCATACTTTTGTCCTCTTTCCTTAAGGTGCTTCTTCCCCAAAAGGCATTTACTCCGTCTACAGACACCAGCAGACGGAAGCTGCCACTGCCACTCTGCAGCTTCAACTCCTTTAAAATCACGCCTACCGCGTCGCTGGCGCTCTTCACTCTGGTCAGGCCCTTGGAGAGAGGAGTTCCATATCAGCACAGGACCCCGTTGTTCTCTGCCCGCAGGGTAACGTTCCCCTCAATTCTCAGTAGCAGCACCTCATCGTCTACATTACCTGGTCAGCAACCTCTCCCAAAGGTCGGCCCTTCTCCGTCGCCTCCCGTTTGCTCCAAATGTACCTTTGCTGCGTCTGGATCTACAAAACATGCTGTCCTTAACATTTGTGTTTGGAATCGGCGGCGCCACCACCAGCGTGGTGACCGTTCCATCTTCGTGCGCAGGCGGTGCCCACCATCCTCACCTGCCTCAGGAATGGTTCATTGGAGGCTTTGAAGTTCTTTAGCCAGGAGGAAGCTTCCAGCGGCTGGTCATATCGCTCCTTGTTGTAGGAAGACGTCATGAGTTCCTTGCAGTTCTTCATCAGGTTGTGAGCTGGAACAACAGATATATTCCCTTTCAAGATGCAGGGGACTGGGCTATATATGATGTATATCTTCACCAGGGACCCTCCACTTACCGTCCGGGATGTGCAGAAGCAGCCAGCCCTGCCGGTGGCAGTAATGTAACACGTGACACAGCGTCAGGCTTTTACCGGTCCCTCTCTTCCCATCTGACAGGCGAGATGTTAGGGACAATCTTCTGCACAGCGGTTCCCTGCTAGGCTCCTCCGCCTAATCAGAACAGTTTGAGAAGCCCCTCCAGTTCCCCCGCGCACGGGGTCCGTGTAACACGCACCAAAGCCAATATAGAAGGATACACACGACGTAGCGGACCGCCGGCTGGGAGTAGTTGGCGTTTCTCAGGTAGCTGATGAGCTCCAGAGCGGGTTTGCGGACCATCAGACACGCTTCATTGAAGGTCTTGCACTGTCACAGAGAACTCAAGATAAACAGGCCCGTTTTCGGTATGAAGACAACACCAGGACAAAGGCACCAACCTGTAACTGGTAGCGGTACGGCAGACCCTGGGGGAAGACCACCTTAAGCTCCTGGGAGGGGATGGAGTAATACTGAGCTTCGTGGTGCTCAGTATGGCGGTCCTGCAAACACAAGAGACTAGAAACACAAGGGAATTCTGCCCGTCCCGGCCCTTCCGGACCAACGAGGGGTATCAGAAACCGAAAGGACCCTTATCTGTGTCTCAGTCGAGGTGACGTGGCCCTTCTGCAAATAGCGTGTACTGCCATGGCGGGCGCGGGCCGGGTATGAAGGGGCATCGCCGTGTGCGCTTAGTACTGGCGTTTTATACATCTACCGAACGGAATGGGATCCTGTCAATGTATCTCCTGATATCAATAAAGTTATTTGTGTGACACCCGTACATCCATCCTATGAGGATGAATCTGGCCTGTTGCCTAGCAACCTGGGTACCAGAGGGCACATTTTGCAACATGATGGGGCCGTCATCACATGACCTGCTGCAGTTTCCATGGAGATCGGAAACGTCGGCCAGCCCTGGATTCTGGAATCGTTAAATGAAACCCAAATGATGTACGGAGCCTGAACTCCTTCTTTATTTGCGCATGAGCTGAAGACGCAGCACGTTGTCATGGAAACGCTAGCATTCAGCGCAGTAACTGACCGGGTCGCTTTCGCTGGTCCGGAAGATGTCTCGGGGCACAGCGTCAGCCTGCGGCAAGGCGCCGCTCATCCACGCCCGGCAGAGTATGTGGCGCGCAGGAAACACCTAGAAAACACAGCACGGGGTGGGCATTGGGCAACTCAGCCTGACCATTAACACCCGGGGGGGGGGGGCACTAGGCATCCTCCAGACGTCTCTTACCTTGCGCCGGCTCCATCCCGCGAGGTGTCTGAGCGGCATTTCTGTCAGAAGCCTGGGAGAGACGGCGGTGACCTGAGCAGGGACCCGGGAGCTTTATTGTAATGACAGCAGAAGCCACTAACCCCACGCTTCGCGTCCTTCCCCAGCAAGTCACACTCAGGTCGGGCTCAGGGTTAGTGCGTCATCAGTGCGCGCCGCTGAAGGCAGCCATTTTGTTGGAGTCACGTTATCGGCGCTGGCGACCACAACTAAGTTGTGTCATGTTGACCCTGCCTCAGGAATATGGTCTTCCCTTAGCAAACATGGCCGCCGAGGCTTCTGCGCCCAACTTCCGGCGCGGGGAGGCGCTCTGGCCTAAAGACGCGGCGCTGTGGTTACAGCTGGAACGTCACGCGCGGGAAAGAGCCCGGTGCGCGCGGGTGGTCACGTGACTTTCTCGGCTGGTGACGCGGCGACACCGACACCCGCCATCTTGTGTGACCGGCGCGGGGGGAGGGGCAGGAGCGCCCTAAACTCGGTGAGTAAAATGCTGTCCCGTCATGCATCGCTGGTGGAAGTGGGTTCCAGGAGCTTATGCTCTATCTGTGACAGGATATTGGGGTGCGTGAAAAATTTGCATATACCCTATGTGCCCACGTGTGACAGGATAGCAGAGGGGGGAAGCAGCGTATGCCCACGCGTGACAGGATAGCGGAGGGGGGAAAGTGGCGTTATGCCCACGCGTGACAGGATAGCCGAGGGTGGAAAGTGGCGTATGCCCACGCGTGACAGGATAGCCGAGGGGGGAAAGTGGCGTATGCCCACGCGTGACAGGATAGCCGAGGGGGGAAAGTGGCGTATGCCCACGCGTGACAGGATAGCCGAGGGGGGAAAGTGGCGTATGCCCACGCGTGACAGGATAGCCGAGGGGGGAAAGTGGCGTATGCCCACGCGTGACAGGATAGCCGAGGGGGGAAAGTGGCGTATGCCCACGCGTGACAGGATA
>VKOC01000473.1:1657-14595 GCA_009364415.1 Spea multiplicata
GAATTGAGCCCCTTAGTTACCCAGATTCTGGATCAGATCCTACTCAATTTAACCCTTTTTTTTCCCCTGTCTTCAGCATTTAAAGACGGATCCCAGAAGGAGCTGCTGAGCCTCTCGGGGACGATTCCGATGAAGTTTCAAGGTGATTAAAAACTAGCAACAGAACATAAAGGGTTAAGTGTAAAAAAAAAAGAAAAATTGATTCTGGTGCTGAATTTGAAAAGTTTTATCGCTATAGCAACCAATGGAATCATCCAAATTTAAGGTTCCAGAAAGGGCGAAGATAAGAATTGATTGCTATGTTTTATTATTTTTTTTTTAATTATTATTATTAAAAAATGTATATTTTTTCTGTGCTACTTTATATCAGAGGCTAGGATGTCATATAGTATAATTTATAATATATAGATATAATTTTGGCCTATTTTTTCCTCCCCATCAGGCTGCTTGTATAACATCCCCGTCCTCCTGTGGCTCCTCGACTCCCACCCCTTCGCGCCCCCCCTCTGCTTCCTGAAACCCACCGAAAGCATGGCGGTCCGGGTCGGGAAACACATCGACGCGCAGGGGAGGATTTACCTGCCTTACCTGCAGAACTGGAGCCACGTGAGCCCCTTCCACCATCTCCCCCATCCCAGTGCCCCCAACAAACCTTCGGCTGAGGGTACTGGTAGTGGTATCTTAGCAGCAGGAGGATGGCTGCCACCGTACTGCCTAATTACGTTATTTCGGGGGCAGACTTGAAAAAGAGACTGCTGTGTATTTTATTTCTCTTAAATATATAATAATATCAATATTTATTATATAATAAATTAAATATTAATGAGGCGCACATTAACCCTTTCTAACCCTCCTCAGCCGAAGTCCACCGTCGTGGGTCTGATCCGGGAGATGATCATTAAGTTCGAGGAAGAGCTCCCTTTGTACTCCGTGACGGCCGCGGAAGCCGCCAGGCAGAAGGAGCTGCTGTCCTACATCGCGCAGGTGACGGACGGTAAGCGCGGAGCGGCGCCCCGGGGGGCTTCCAATCCCACCTTTCTAAAATTCATAATGATCTCTAACGCGGGGAGCTGTCGGGTCGGGGAGACTGAATGCCGCTCGGGATTCTGGGTGGTTTTTATGTTGGTTTGTGTAGCGCCTTCGTATCGAGATGTTGAATGTTCCCGACCCCTAACGTAGCGGCGTTTCTTTTACTCGGTTAGGGGTCTCCAGGGTAGAAATTACCCCGAGCAACAGAGGCAAAGTCACCGTGATCGGGGCAGGAGACCTGGCTCTTTCTTGCTTGCTGGCAATATCGGCGAAGGTAAATGCTAGAGAATTACCCCGTGTTTGTATTCCCCGCCCCCCCCTCCCCAGCTATTTGCAGTGCAGGAGATGTGATTGGCTGAACGCATCTCTCTGTACGTAATATACATACCGCCAGTCAGCTCCTGCGCTGGCTTGGCAAATGCTGTGGGCGGAGATCAGGATTGACACGCCCCCACTCTCCGCCCACTTCCCCTCCTACTTTCAAACTTTCAGAGCGTGGGGCTAGCCTCGTACGTGGAATCGGTAGACCCGCCCACTGTCATCAGTAGACCCGCCCACCCACATCAGGTGCTGTGTCCTGAATGTTCCCAGGTATGCTGATCAGACCACCTTTACGCGTGCGCAGCAAGCACTCCCCTTCAATGGGAGCTCTTCCCTACCCCTGATTGGCTGATTCAAGCAGCCAGTCCAACCCCCGAGGAGGAGTAACCGTAACCCAGAGCAGCTGGATCCCAGGCTCTGGTTTGTGGTTTGGCGTTTTAAATCTTACGCTGGATGGTGACGTACGTCTGACTTCTGTGTTTTCAGGGGTCCGCAGGGAAACTCGTTCTCCTCGACGTCAGCGATGGGGGCGCGAAAGGCTGCGGTGCGATGGACTTGGACATCTTCCCCATCCCCAATGTAGAAGTCAGTAAAGGTAAACATTGAGAGAGTGAATGAGAGTTTGAGAGAGTGAATGAGAGTTTGAGAGATCCTGAGCGGGATTAGGGTGATGACAAATTTTGTTTCCTAATTGTAAAAAAGCCTTCAGAATTTTGTCCGAACCGAAAGGGCTGCAAGCGAAAATCGTTGTCCAAAAACGAAACAAAGAAACTCGTCCGAATGGTTATTTCGTTATAACCGTTATATAAGATTCCGAAATGGAATAAGAAGGGTTAATACGGCTGCCTTTGTTTTCTTGAAGACTTGGCGGCGGCGGCCGGATCTAACGTGGTCGTGGTGACCGTTAATGCCTGGAGCAACGAGCAGTCTTACCTGGGGGTCCTACAGAGTAACGTGGACCTCCTACGAGGGGTCATCCCAGCCGTGGCCTATCATTGCCCCAATAGCGTTTTGCTTATTGCCTCTCAGCCAGGTAATTGCCTCCGGGTTTTGGATTTTGCGGTTTCTCGTAATACTGAATATATTTTACGCTCCTCCTCCTCCTTTTTTTTTTTCTTTTTTTAGTGGAAATAATGACGTTCGCCGTTTGGAAGTTAAGCGGCTTCAGCCACAGGCAGGTCGTCGGCATCGGGTGCAACTTGGACTCCGCGAGATTTCGGCATATTGTCAGAGGGATGACGGCCGCGCAGGAGAACAGCGAGCATGAAGGATGGATAATCGGAGAACAGGGAGACGGGAAAGGTGAGCCGGAGTCCGAGCCACGCCGGGGTTTGGCCGAGGGTTGCGGATCCAGGAATTCTATTATTTCCTACAATGCAGAACGAAAGAAAAAACCTAAAAAAAACCATGCTTGTTTTATTAAACGGATTAGAAAATAAGGTAAGAAACGAAAAATACAGAAGTAAAAAACATTTCCGGAGAGAGGAGAACTGGGTTTAATTATATTATTCTTTTATTTTTATTGTATTCTGTTATTATTTTGGGTGTCTTAATGCCAATTTTGGTTTATTCTTCCAGTGGCCGTCTGGAGCGACGCAGACTCCTCAGATCCTCACCAGCCGTCTTCAAAACTGTACCCCAGGGTCTTCCAGGAGCAGCTTACAAACAGGTTAATGGGACGGGGTGAAAGGTCATGATCCCCCCCCCGCTGCCCCCGAGAAGACCAGCCGCATCCATCTCCATGGATCTTTTAGATGCATCCTGGGGCATGTTGTGTTAACATCCCTTAATGCCTCCATAGGCCATGGCATGTGCCCTATAGGCATACCTGGGAACTCTCACGGTTTACCCCTGAGCCTCAGGTTTTTGCCCCAGTAGCGGGGTGAAGGTGATTGTCGGGGTCACACAGTCTGGATCTGACTGTTTCTTATTCCTCCCCGCTGGGATCATAAATAAGACTCCCAATTGGTGCTCTTCCTCCCAGTATGTTATGGCCGATATCCCTGCTTGAATGCAGGTGACCCAATTAAGTGTATCTTTAAATAATGAAAATTCAAGGTTTCCATGTCGACTGGTATTAGAGCCACCTGGGTAACATGTAGAATCTTCATGATGAGCTATTAACGGGTTAATATTTAGAGACTCCGGGTATGGGTTCCGTCCTGATGCACAGACAAGAAGTTGAAAGCATTTGCCGACCGTTTCGGAGCACGGCATCATATGCTGGGTTCATAATATCAAGTGATGTCATAGGATGACATCATACGTATATCAGCCAGGGAGGCGGAGATTTACTGTACGTTGATATGTTTATTACTTTAGTTAGCGCGTTGGTCCGATACACCGTTCTGTTTGTGTGCCCAGGGCGATGGAGGTGCTGAAAGGGAAAGGTCAGAGGTCGTGGTCCGTGGGGCTGTCTGTGGCCGACCTCACCGACACCATTGTGCAAAACAAACAAAAAGTGCATTCTGTCTCCTCGCTGGCCAAGGTGACGTATCTGTTATATCTATTATCTATTATATCTATCTATCTGTTATATCTATCTGTTATATCTATCTATCATATTTATCTATCTATTATATCTATCTATCTATTATAGTTATCTATCATTATATCTATCTATTATAATTATAGTATTATTATATCTATCTATTATATATCTATCTATCCTTCTATCTATATATCTATCTATCATGAAACCCCCCTAAATACTATTTGTTGCACTTTTCTCAAGCAGGAACTCTCAGGGTTTTTGCCCCAGAGTCTCGGGGTGAAGGGGCAGATTCTCGGGGTCACACACTCTGACTCCTTCCTATTCTCCCCGCTGTGATCAGATATAAGACTCCCAATTGGTGCTTTCGCCCCCAGTATATTATGGATGACATCCCTGCTTGAATGCAGGTGACTTGATTAATTGCATCTTTGAATAATGACAAGTCAAGGTCTCCATGACGACCGGTATTAGAGCCATTTGGGTAACACATTTGGTGACTCGCTACATGGAATCTTCATGATGGGCTATTAAAGGGTTAATGTTTCAAGAGGGCAGCTTGTTTGGAAACCTTCTAACTTACGTGATTCTTATTCATGCTTCTTGATTCCGGCTGAGTGTCATGAGAGTTTTAATGTAAAAACAGACACTTTTGAGCGACCTTTATTTTTACAAATGCCTTTTCCCCCCTCTCCAGGGTATTTTTAGCATAGAGAACGAGGTATTCTTGAGCATTCCGTGCCTACTTGGGGCATCCGGCGTGATAGGAGTTGCCCAATGATGCAAGACGACCAAGCTTCAGAAACCGTTCAAAAAAGCGCCACGTCGGTTCACAACCTGCAGCAGCAGCTGAAGATCTGATCGAAAAGGGAGCCGAAAACGGAAGAATCCGGAAAGAAACGCGGGAGAGAGAGAGGGGACGCCACGAGCCGCGCAACCTGCGCGACCTCACCTTCAATCTGTCGGCCGTTGAAGTCTTCTCATTGCACTGACATTCTCTTTCCAAACCAAATCCCCTCATCGCTGTGATTTACAGAAAGAAAAAGACGCTAAAGCACTTTCTTTCCAATTTTTTTCTTCGCTAAGCGCCACTAATTTTTTTTTAAAGCTGCAGTTCCACTTAAACAAAAATATTATATTATTATATAAAATAATAAATAACCTTAGCAGTGTAGGTGGAACAGAAGCATTCAAACTAAAGTAAGTTAGGACTATCCAGAAACGGGTTTTCAGACCATTATTGCATCATCGGCAAAAGGAAAGGGTGGATAATAAATATATATATATTATTTTGCTTTAATGTCCTGTTGATGAGATAATCTATGCGGGTTTGGGCTGCTTTCTGTTCCTATGAAATGTAATCACCAAACCAGCACAGCCGCGAGGAAAATTATATTTTTTTGTAACGCACACAAAAAAAAATCTATTTTTCTGAACGTCCGGATACACATATTAGTGAAAAGTGTGTAGGGAAATGTATTTTTACTGTTATTTCTTATCATGTTATTGTATATTTTTTAAGAGAATTAAAACCGTATCCTATGACAAACAAGAGCGCGTCTGACTGCCTTTCTGAATGTATTTTCTAAGCGGAGGGTGTATTACGGCCCAGAGCCGGGATATAAAGTGATATAAATTATAAAAATTTGCCAATCAAAAAAGATTCAGATAAATATTTATATTCCATGTCCAAAAAAAACAGAATAATGAATATTATTATTACTATTAATTTTTATATAATTATTATATATTAAAAAATTCAGATTATATCATTCCAAAGAAAATCAGCATGTTGTATATTATTATTATTATCATTTAATAATAATTAATTATTTTATTTTATTTATTTTAAAAAATCTGATAAATATTTATATTCAGTGTCCAAAAAAATTAGCGGGACAATATATTATTTTATTATTCATGTTTTATTAATAGTGATAATATATAGATATTATTGGGCATCCTGGCTGTTGGTGGCATCGCTGTCTAAGGGGTTAATTCACATAGGATTAGATAAAATTATATTTTGACAGATTTTCCAAGCCACTGCAGAGCTCCTCTTCCCTTAACAAAGATGGCCGCTGGAGCATGCCCTTGGTCTCCTTGGTAACTCAGGCCCTGTATCCAGGGAAGTGACGTATTGGTCAAAGGCGGAAGTCGCTGTTAGACAGCTGAGTTTCCGTCTGGGGTTTGGTGGTTCGCCGAGTTCTGGGGAAGGCGATACTTCTCGCTGTTTGTGTCTCTGGCAGGCGGGATATCGCGCACCATGGCGGCGTCCGAGGCTCAGCTCAAGAAGATGCTGTGCAAGGTGAGCTCTGTCCGGGCTGCTGGCCCCGGGCTCCCGGCACACCTGTCAGGGGTATTAACGTTACAGCTGTGTGTGCTGCCCTTCCTGCCCCGACCCCTGCCGGCACCCCCATTGACTGCCGTACCCCCCCATTACCGCCCGCACCCCATTAGCTTCCCTGTCCCCAATTAGCTTCCTGTACCCCTTTTAGCTAAATGTACCCATATAGGCTGCCTTTACCTCATTAATAACTCCCCCCCCCAAGGCTGTGTATCCCCCTAATAGCTGTCAAAGCCCCCACAATGTTCTCTCTTAAATCACCGCTCCTGGGTTCTCCATATTCTTTTATTGACCCCGCGCTAACCTTCTCTATACTCTGCGGTGCGGTGGGACTCCCCCCAACTTGTCCCTCCCCTCCATCAGACCTTTAATGCTCCTCCTCTCCTCGCTCACCTCATATCGTTCCCGTAGAGTACCGGGAAATATTTATTACCTGATGTAAATAGCTGGTGACATCATAGCGACTCATCTCCAGGTCGCCGTCACATGACTAAGATGTCATTTACGAAATAAGAAAAGAAGCTTTTGAAGAGGCTGCTCCACCTAATCTGCGGAATTTAACGCCTTTATAACTAAACGCAGCGTTAGCGACATAATTACTAAAACGTACGGAGATCAATCGTTTCCCAGAAATAATTATTTAATCGTGACGCTTTTGTTTCCTGGAACGTAATTGTCATGTGACACACAGTCATGGATAGGTTGTTACCATAGATACGGAAAAGGAATCTTGATGTTAAAAAAATATATATTATATCATTATATATTCTATGTTCTATTTTCAGCTTTTTAATTTTTTTTTTCCTATGACATTAAAAATCCGAGCGACTTCTGATACTCGGGCTGTATTCTCAATTGAATCTTATTAGTTCTCTCAGGGGGTAGTGGGTAATGGAAGCGGTTCTCCCTGCAGATGTGGTATGCAGCGAGAAAGCGTAATCCTGCGGCTAGCTTGAACAAAATACTAGACCAAAAAAGTTTTTAGGGGTTTTAAGCTCATTTTAATAATGTAATTTTTTTAATATGTTTTTTTTCAAGTACAAATACACAGAGACCTGTCAACACGCGAGATTCTGAATGTCACCAGCTTATACCGAGACCTCAAACCCCTGATGGATTCTTATGGTGAGCCCGAGAATTGAGGGGGGGTCTTATCTGTGTCAGCATCTTGTGGTTCGATCTTCTCGCAGCGGGGGGGTCTCTCACCCCCCACACCATAAACGGGGGATTCGGACATCTTTTTTTTTTCTGTTGATGGTCAGACAGCCCACAGACCGCCGCTAACCGATTCATGTTTATTATTTGTGCCAAAAACAAGACTCGCGTTGTATCCAACCTCCCAATACTTATTTAGGGGTCTCAGCCTTTTCGGTTTCCGCAGATGGTTGCCGTATTACCCCCCCTGGTAAGACCACAGGCTTTGTGAGATGCCCCCTGGCCCTTCCACTGCATCTGTGATCTGCCCTGAGGATTTGGCTGTCGTCGTGGAATAACTCACACTATTTATTTCTTTTTTGTTACAGTTTTCAATGACGGTTCCTCAAGGGAGCTTCTGAACCTCACCGGGACGATACCGGTTCCCTACAGGGGTAAGCTGTGCTCGTGGCTCTCGGTTAATTCGTCTGTCTTCTGATTTAAACTCCACGGAGGGATAAAGTGACCGAGACACAGTCCTGAAGGGGGCAAAATAGTGAATAAAAATGGCTGAATAATTAGTGTGTTTGCGTCATACCAAAGCTTCCCCAACACAGCAGTAAAATTATATTCAGTAATTCAGGCTTTAGAACTTTTCATTAATATTGAAATTGATGTTTTTTTTAACTTTATCATCTGTGTAGGTAACACGTACAACATCCCGATCTGCCTGTGGCTGCTTGATACGTACCCCTTCAACCCCCCCATCTGCTTTGTGAAACCTACCAACACGATGACTATAAAGACGGGCAAACACGTCGACGCCAACGGCAAGATTTATCTCCCTTACCTTCACGAGTGGAAGCATGTAAGTAGAGACCTCCTCCTTCTAAGGAGCCCGTACTGCCCTTTTATTTGTTGAATAGTTTGTTAAATGCACAACTCTTCAAAAGTTTGGGGTCATTTGAACACAGGAGTGATGGGAGTGATAAAGGGCCGTTGGAACACAGGAGTGATGGGAGTGATAAAGGGCCGTTGGAACACAGGAGTGATAAAGGGCCTCTGTAGATATGTATGAAGAGATTCCATTAAAAATCAGCCGTTTCCAGCTACAATAGTTATTTACAACATTAACCCCGCCTGCGCTGGATTCCTGTTCCATTTCATATTAATTTAATGGACAAAATGTCCTTGTTTTTGAGAGAAGAGCACGTTTCTAATTGACCCCAAACGTGATCGGTAGTGTATATGAAATAGCCTGTGTTGCTGATAAAAAATAATATATCCAATAAAGTAGTTACATGAACGGTCAGGCGGGAGAGAGACGGAGGAATGTATGGTGACGATCAATCCCTGGGGTAAGGTTTTACTCGTTGCTGGACAGCAGCTGACAGACGATTGAATGCTTGACTCTCCGCTCACACAAACGGGTTGAATGAGAATCTGCTAGATGCAAATCGAAAGGAGGGGAAAAACGTGGATTTGCTGATCCGGAGCATCCAAACGCACATTCATGCGTTCTCGCTTATTTCCCCCCAGCCGCCGTCTGACCTGCTGGGACTCATCCAGATCCTGATTGTCGTTTTTGGCGAGGAACCTCCTGTTTTCTCCCGCTCTACAGCCCCTGCTCCGTATTCCATGTACCCAGCGACGGGACCCCCAAACAGTAAGTGGCTGCCTTATTCTATAATCCAGCCGTTGGACCATGGCTGAGATGTCAGTAAAATATACTGGGGGGTCTTATTTATTTATATTGTGATCTGTAATAGATTGATAGACCTCTTGATAGACCTGTAATAGATTGATGAACCCTTTTTAATCATCTTATTGATGTTTTATCATCGAGTTGATTCTGCATGCAGGTAGTATATCGTGCCAGCGGGACCACCCATGGTTTCTTAGGCATGCCGTTAATGTGGTCAGTTATTGCTTTATACAATTAAATGGAAAGAAATCCGGTTAAGAGACTGCAGTGACCTGCGTGATCGTTGGACCGGTGACCTCTCCTAATCTAATATGTCTGTGCTAGCCATTAACCGCCAAAACCTTTATTGTATTGCAGCTTCCTACATGCCAGGAGCAATGCCTCCCTACCCAAGTCAAGCACATCAGTCCAACCCCAGGTATGACGGGAAGCCGGTTAAGTAACGATACCTCTTTTTGTATGTTTTTCTTGCTGACTGTGGTTGAATGTTTCTTTTCTTCGTTTTCACTACAGTGGCTATCCTGGTTTCCCGTATCCTCAAAGTGGACCATATCCCCCAACGTCAGGTCCCCAGGTTTTCCCCCAGCCCCCCGTGTCTCAGCCTTCAGTCACCAGCTCTGGTGAGTATGCTCTTGACTCTAAACTCTCCTGCAGACTCATCTACAAACAGGGACAGGCAGCGCCCGGAGCTCCGGATATAGCCGGTAAACGGCCATGAAATACACTCGGCATCGTGGGAATCGTAGCTCAGAGCAGATAAATTGGCGGTGATCACCTTTCCCTAGTCTAGTGTATCCATGACAACCAAATACCTCTTATTCCCAAACTAATACCATCAGGCCAATGCATTATTTTAGGTTCAAATTCAGCCTGTGTATTATTTTAGTTATTTATTTTTAATCATTTTTAACATTTTGTGGCCTCAGTAACTTTATGCCAGCGTTGTTGTGGCGTTACCACTAGAGGGCGCTGCAGGCTAAAACTACTGATAATGGCCATAAGAGACGCTTTAGATACAGAACTTTTGGGGTTTAGTAGCTGGTATTACATGTGTGTGTGTGTGTGTGTGTGTAATATATATATATATATATATATATATATATATATAATACCAGCTACTTTATATATTTATACGTCCCAGAGCTCGCAAAGCCAGCAGCGGTATATACAGTGCTTTGGAATTGTACTGTTGCATGGTTAGAGAAGCCGATGTGCGTATTTATGGGATTGCAGGTCTTTAACAATGATTCAGGCTAAGTGTCTGCTCCTCTGGGGACCATTATGGCAGACAAACCGTTAATGAGGTTTCATTCCTGGCCTCTTTACATGATGGGATACAGTAGGTCGGGTCTCTGTAACCGGACTCTGACTGTAAAGGTTAAGTGTTTTTTTCCAGTTATGTGGCAGGGAGCCACCAGCTTGGCTATAAATAGTGGAGGCCGACACTTGGCTGAGCTAAGCGGTCACTGCTTGCTTAAGCCTATTAATCAGAACTTACACAGTCTGCTTGCTGATCCCTGCACCCCTCTAACAGTAATGGTTCAGTCCGCTTGCTGATCCATGCACCATTTACACTGTAATGGTTTAGTCCCCTTACTGCGTTTACGGTAATTTGAGGCTTACATGATGTCATGTAGGGGTCACATTTATTACTTGTTAATTCCCTAATGAGCCGGACCGTAAAGTGATCATTTACACATATTTGGGAGGTGTATAGTAATAATATCTATACCAGTTACCTTTTGCTGCAGATAGTTCAGCCTATGTATGTTTGCTGGTTACCGAACGAATTACCTGTCCTGATACTACATCCAATAAAACAGAGAGTTCTGAATGTTTTCAGGTCTGTATTTGTATTTTTAACCTGTCTGTGGCTTTGTAGGTCCAGCCAGAGATGGTACGATTGGCGAAGACACAATCCGAGCCTCCCTCATATCAGCCGTCAGCGACAAACTGCGATGGAGGATGAAAGAAGAAATGGATCGCGCCCAGGCAGAGCTGAATGCTTTGAAACGCACAGAAGAAGACCTGAAGAAAGGCCATCAAAAGCTGGAAGAAATGGTCACTCGCCTCGACCAGGAAGTGGTGAGTAAAGGAGGTTTAGGAGCCGGTCGAGTTACATACATCTATTCCAAACTATGGAAGCGAACGTAACTTGTACCGGGAATGGCACCCACGTGATGTGTCTCGTCTGGTAACCATAGCAACAAAAACAGCTCATGTTCCTCCGGCCCCCTGTTTCTGGCTTTGGTTGGACACCGAGTTACCATATAAACTCGTAGTGAAGCCGCTTTGATTGATGTCACTAAATATTCTTTTTAGTTTCTCTAGTTTTACATGGTGCCCTTTCTTCTATATTGAGAAGCTTGGTTTAATAGTTAAATGTTATTCAGTATATTCAGGTAGAGGCAGACCTGGGAACCTCTAAGGGTTTGACCCCCAAACTCTTTGACCCCAAAAACTTACTTGAAATTTAAACTGCGTCGCCCTTAGATTTCAACAGCAGTGTTTATTCTTCTTTGGGATGATCGCGGTTCTTGTTCTTATGTACGATCTGTGATTCCGTTAGACTGAGGTGGACAAAAACATCGAAACCCTGCGGAAGAAAGACGAGGAGCTGGGGGCCGTTGTAGAAAAGATGGAAAGCCAGTCTGAATACAGAGACATTGACGAGGTTATCATCCCGACGGCCCCGCTCTACAAACAGATCCTAAATCTCTACGCGGAGGAGAACGCTATCGAGGACACCATCTTTTACCTGGGAGAAGCACTCAGGCGTGGAGTGATAGACCTGGATATCTTCCTAAAGGTAGGTTATTCATTAACGGGCTGGGATAAGGCCGTTAACCCTATGAAGGATCTTGGGGATTGTGTCATTATTTGCCTGCATTCCTTCAGCTCGTGTTCCGCAGCGTCCATCGCTTGCAATCTACATCATCAGCTCTTTTAGAGTGACAGCCACCTTCTAATGTGATATTAATGTCCGTGGTGGTTAGAGCTCTAATCTCGCCAGATCTTAAAGTGTCTCTCCGCGTCGAGCAGCGATCGCGCTGATCTCCGTGTCTCTTCTCTTCCAGCACGTCCGCCTCTTGTCCCGCAAGCAGTTCCAGCTCAGAGCGCTCATGCAGAAAGCGCGGAAGACGGCAGGCCTGAGCGACCTGTATTAACGGCGGGCATCAAAAACTTCTTAAAAACCCTCCCGTTTTATTTCCTTTTTACTTGTTTTTCTTTATAATCATTAGAAATTGGGGTGAGGTCATAGTTAACGGAGAACGAAATCAATATATATATATATATCAATATTTTTTTTTGAGCGACAGACTTGAATAGGAGAGCCTCGTAAAGATCGCTACGACTCGCTGCAATGTGCAATAACGTTGCTTGTCTTTTTCGTAGCAAATATGGTTGATACTCGCAGAGCCAGATTTATCGAGGCCCCCCAAAAAATCCAGTTTTGCCCCCAAATACACGGCTTGGCAGGAAGGCTGTACCGTAACGCATCTGCTTGTGACAGCAGCAGCGATCATGTTTCTATTTCTGTGCGTTTCCTT
Source organism: Spea multiplicata (assembly GCA_009364415.1). Lineage (NCBI taxonomy): Eukaryota > Metazoa > Chordata > Amphibia > Anura > Pelobatidae > Spea > Spea multiplicata. The sequence goes on from VKOC01000473.1 coordinate 14,236, forward strand.
ACGATGTAACCGACCTCACTCCAGCGCAACAGCATCAAATTATTATGTATGTGAATACTTTTATTATTGTGTAATTAAATAGATACTAATTCTTTCTCATTTGGTCATTTCAGCGTTCAGGCTGCGATTGGGTCATCGTTCTTTGCGATGAGCGTCGTTAGGGAGATTAACAAAGAATTTCTGGTCCCAACTGTCATAAAATAAAAGATGGTGGCTGCTTTCTTTTGGTTTGGAAAAATATGGGGGGGTTTAGGAAATCAAGTGCCCTAAACTTGATTTCCTTAAAACCTCCAAAAGAAATTATGCAAATGGAACCAATGCGGTTCTGCAGCTGTAATCCATGTATATATATATATTTAT
>VKOC01000474.1:0-16594 GCA_009364415.1 Spea multiplicata
GTGACTCTGTATCCAACGCCGACCGCGACTCTGTATCCCGCTCCGACCGCAACTCCGTATCCCGCGCCGACCGTGACTCCGTATCCCGCGCTGACCGAGAATTCCATATCCAGCACTGCCTGTCAGTATCTGTGCGGACTCTGTATCCTTCTGGTTTTTCTGGTGTCTGTAGATTAGTGTTTAACAATGCTTCTACTACCCTCTTAATTTTAAGTGGAAGGGTTTACGTCACCTTTACCCACCATAACTTTTGATATGACTCTGTATCCTGCATTAACACTAACTCAGTATTGCCCCTGACTATAACTCTGTATTACGCACTATGTTTTGGCTAATACACACACACACCGGAGACCCATTAAATAGGCACATTCTTGTCACAGTGATCCAGACAAAGAAAAGCATGCAGATCGGCTTCGCTCCCAGTATCGACTGCGCGACACTCTGCACCTTGGGCTTCTAGCCATCATCTACTCTGTGCTGGGACCACGAGTAGGTGCTTTGGTGGTCCTGGAGTTTTCTTTGAGAGCTGTCTCCATGGTCCTGTCTCTCAGTAAGGTAAGGTGTTACCTACTTAGACAGCAGAATGATGCTAGTGACTGGTTTGTCCATAGTTGTGAGACCCTATCTGCCAGTATGGAGGGGACAGGCCACCTGGTTGTATGGTTAATTCCATCTCATTCCATGCAGGGTGCCCAGAGTTCCCAGCTCTTCCTCCTGTGTCAGTTCTCCCTGGGATGTGGGGTGAGTTGCAGCCTGGACTACCTCCATGAGGGCGCCCCACATCGCACCTGGAACCTTCTGCTGGCCGTGGGTCTTTCAGGCCTAATCCTCTGGCTGAGCAGGAGGATGATCCGTCATGTGGGCACCATGTACCAGCTGCATAGCAGAGAGCGTTACTGTGGGGTATGCCTGTCCCTCTTGGCCTCGTGGAGGGATATCCCTGATGTCCTGTGTCGGGCCCTAAAAGTTGCTTTTCTGGTGTCTGACCTGGCCGGGGTGGCGGTGATCAACAGAGATTTCCTCAGCACCTCGGAGGCAGTCCGTTTCTGGACCCCTCTCACCATCTGTTACACTCTGCTGGTCATCTACATGCAAGGTGAGTGACCATCACAGGTCAAAAGTACGCTGTGACAGTCTGGCTCTGGGAAACATATGCAAGTAAGAACTTTAAACCTCCAGGGGCTTCGGGCTTCATCTGTTTATCTGTGCTAAGAGCACTGGGCATTGTGTCCAAGGGGCTTTTCTCTGCCCTTGCATACCCTGTTTGTGATCTTTAGCACTGTTATGATTTTGCTTGCAGAAGAGCAGCACCAGAATCCCACAGAGCAGATGGCGTTTCAGACGGTGTTTGTGCGAATGGGGGGCCTCCTCATCCTTATGCTGACAGTTGGCAGGTGGTCTGACATTTTACACATCGTCATCTCATTGGTGGGGGAGATATGGTGCCTGATCCATGCTGGAGCCATGCTGGACATCTGCCGAGAGCAGGTTAGAGGAAGACATCTCTATACCCTATGCTAACTGTTATTATATGGCCATTGGGCAGAATATAAGGCTGTGTGTGATACTGTGTCCATTCCTTCCCATAGGACTACGCAGGAAGAGCCTCAATTCACCGCAGCTCCAAGATGTCAACAATCTCCCAACGCAGAAGAGAAGACACCGGGCTGGAGGGATAGAGACTCTCAATCGCACTGAGTCTGTTACAGAGTTACAGGAATTATTGAGGTTCTAGAAGATTTACTGAAGCGTTTAGTTTTAATCTTCAGGGTGGTTTGTGGGACAGGGTGCTTGGTGCATGGCTTCCCGCCGGGGCCGGCCCCAGCTTCTGCCTATATGACTCTGTGCTGACAAAAGCACGTCAGGACCTACCACACAAGATGCATTTAACCCAACTGTTATTAGAGGGACAGCTCGAGTTCTGTGGTTTAAAGGAGGCTTCTGAAATTAACTTCCGAAGAAACAAATACAACCCCAGCTCATTAAACTGGAAAACCTCTATAATCCACAGGTCACAATGCCTCCTTCAAGCGCCAGACACTCAAACAATGAATCTCTCCGTATCTGTGTATTTTTTTAAACATATTTTTGCTCATCTTTAAATTTACAGGAATGTCTATAGTTATTTCTTTCCAGTCTTCATTCTTTTCAGTGTGATTTATGTTTTTTCTAATGTATTTTATGTAAACGATTACAAGGTGAATGTTGTATTATTGTATGTTCAACACTCGGCACAGATGGCACCTTCATACAATAAGTACACGGGATGCACACACTTGGCTCTCTGTTATTTGCAGGGTGTTGGATGACTTCTATAGAAAATGGAAGAGGAGTGCAAACCGCACAGGAACCGGCCTCGTATCCTGTGATGTACCGGCGTTATCTGTTATACTCCCAATGTGCAATCTTTTATTAAAAGTGTATAGTAACACAGAGTCGGTAAAATTATTGGTCACGGTAGCAGCCCTCCCTGCATTTGCCCCATAGAAGTAACAGCGTAGTCTGCCTGTAATGCTGCAGTACTTCAAGAGGCCACTAGAGGTCACGCTTCAGTCTGCTGCTGAGTGGAATTCCTCTGGTTAAATATTAACATCTGTTTGCAAGCCACAGGCCACCAGAGGCTTGGAAACTCTGGAACACATAATAAATAACACGGTAACGAGAGAACATGTGACGAAGGGGCTACGGTACTGAAATTATCTAAAACACTGCACACCCTTCAGTAACTACCAATAAGAAATGGTCTGATCAAGAGCACCTTATCTAAGAGGCAACACTAGAGAAAAATAAACACAGACCTCTTCCAATAGCTCCCACCTTCTAATTCCCCCGCCCCCCCCACCATCGTATCTCTCTCCCGCCGCCTCCGTCCAGCCTTTCTCTCCCCGTCCGGCCTCCTTCCCAGCCTTATCTCTCCGCTGCCTCCTTCCCAGCCTTTCTCTCCCCCCGGCCTCCTCCCAGCCTTTCTCTCCCCGGCCTCCTCCCAGCCTTTCTCTCCTCCCGGCTCCTCAGCCTTTCTCTCGCCCTCCGGACTTCCTTCCCGGGCCCAGCCTTTCTCTACTCCCCGGTCCCAGCCCTTTACTCTCCCCCCGGGCCTCCCTCCCGGCCATTTCTCTCCCCCGGCCTTTCTCTCCCCTCGGCCTCCTCCCGCCTCCTCCCGGCCTTTCTCTCCCCGGCCTTCTCCCGCTGACTCCCAGCCTCTCTCTCTCTAGTTCTGACAGGAATGGTTTAATAATACTTTAGTTCTGATAGGAACAGACCTCGGGATGATCACTTCTGATAAATATTCATTTTGTTAAAGGCTACATGTGTTTCTCATTGTGGATCCGGTAACTAGAACATTTTTTGTTGTTTTTTTTTTTAACCAAAATTGTAATCAGACAAGATTTTTTTCCCAGAGGAAGTGACAATAGGGATAGATTAACTAGTTCAGTACCTGTAGTGCTGGCTACTCTGCCCAAGAAAGGTCTCTCGCAGGCCATGCTGCCACCAAACAGTTAATCTCATGTAACCGGTCTCTGGAGGAAAGGTTCATGTTGGTGCAGGAATCCGGCATTACATCAGGGTCTGGGGCGGCCAAACAACCGGCAAAAAAAAAAGGCGCAGCTGTACCTAAAACTGAGCCTTTCCAAAACAGATTCATATTACCCCTTCCTGATCTTACTAAATCTCCCCAACATCTGGAAGGATATTGACTATTCTCTGAGCCTTGGCTACCATCCAGTATGGGGGTACACAGGAGGGACTAACAGATTTAGAGGTTACTATGCAATATTGGGGTACACAGGGGGAGGACTAACAGATTTAGGAGTTACCACCCAGTATGGGGGTACACAGGAGAAACTGAGATTTAGGGGTTACAATCTAGTATTGGGGTACACAGGAGGGGTTCTGTAACTGTAACTATGAAACTTGACTAGGATTTGGTTGAGAGACATGACGGGTGATGTATTTCTTCCAAGTAATGTTTGGATATTTGGCCGATGATGTCATGGCCATGTCGACCAGGATGCGATAAAGTAATGAGGTAATTTCTATGAGTCACAATGAAAATTAAACATATTTAAGTTTCAAACTAAACTTGCCAAATAGATATGTTTTATGTTAAGACCCTACTCCCCTTTTCAATTGTCAGGAGTCATGTGACATTAAACAGCGCACTCCAGCATTTGTCCCCCTACTCCCCATTGGAACGTTTTCTCCCTGTAGACAGATATATAACACAATATGCTTAGAGGTTGGAATCCCACCCCTTTATATGAACCCTTAACGGCATTGGACACGTCATATGTCAGTTCGGATTGGCTGGAGTTATGTGTAGCCTCGCACAGACTCTTCTCATGTGAATATCCTGTCTGTTGGCCGAGCCCCTGACCCCCCGACCATGATGTGCGCCAGGAAATAGGGGAGTACAAAGCAAGGCCGGGAGGAAATGCACACTCTGCCTATAATATGATGTAATCGGCAGAGAATTACGTAACATTTATTACATTTTAATGAACATCCCAGTTAAAACAAACTCCTGGCGCTCTCTGTGGGAATATTCTGGGTATTGCTGAATCCTTCTAATAATTATTGGGTGTGACGGCGCTCATGCCCCCCCTCCCCCGACGCACAGATCCCAGCATCTGGAGCAGGCAGGGAAGGAGCCGCATCAAACAGACAAGGAGGCAGCCGCCTGCAGCCTCTTCCCAGACCGGGAGGAATGTGGAGCGGCAGGCAGACAGAGCTGACTCAGCCTCACTGTGCAACATCCTGCCCCAGATCACACGGGTCTGCGCATGCGCTTACCGCGCAACCCAGTGTCTGCGCACGCGCTTACCGAGAAACCCAGTGTCTGCGCACGCGCTTACCGAGCAACCCAGGGTCTGCGCACGCGCTGACCGAGAAACCCAGTGTCTGCGCACGCGCTTACCGAGCAACCCAGGGTCTGCGCACGCGCTTACCGAGCAACCCAGGGTCTGCGCACGCACTTACCGAGCAACCCAGGGTCTGCGCACGCGCTTACCGAGCAAATCAGTGTCTGCGCGCGCGCTTACCGAGCAACCCAGTGTCTGCGCACTCACTTACCGAGCAAATCAGTGTCTGCGCACACGCTTACCGAGCAACCCAGTGTCTGCACACTCGCTTACCGAGCAACCCAGTGTCTGCACACTCGCTTACCGAGCAACCCAGTGTCTGCACACTCGCTTACCGAGCAACCCAGTGTCTGCGCACTCGCTTACCGAGCAAATCAGTGTCTGCGCACTCGCTTACCGAGCAAGCGAGTGTCTGCGCACTCGCTTACCGAGCAACCGAGTGTCTGCGCACATGCTATTCACTCTATATACTACATTTTACAAATACAAAGAACGACGGGGATCAGCATCTGTACTGATTTTGGAGATGCTTTGAGTGTCTGATTTACTCCTCAGAAAATGAGATTTTATACAAAATATGCCCCGTCCCGTCACCCGCTACTCCTGCTGTAAAGGCTCAAACCTTAATCAGTTGGTCTTGTCTTAAATTCAGGAGCAAAATGTCTATCCCATGCACTGCATTAGCTACTACCTCTTCTGCTTGGAGGCGGTTTCACATATGTACCACCCTTCTTTACATTTCACTCATGTAGATTTGACATTTTTGGTATACCACTGTTCTGGCCATGCAGGACTCCGCGTGTTGCTTGTCTAGGAGTTGAATGCAAGTTACTTAACAATTGCTGGGTTCATATATAGAACACTTTAACAAGAAAATGAGACGCGTTATAAAGAAATATTCGCATCGCCCAGGTACGTTATAAAAAAGGTAGATTTTTAAACATTTCAAACAATGTGTCAACATCACCAAACATAAAAAGTGGAATGCTTCTACTCTTTGCCATCAGGTTGTGACCCCCCACAGGATGTCTGCTGCCCCCAGGTCTTTATCATATCCAGATGTAAAGTCAGGCCCAAAGTCACATTGCAACAGCAGCCCAGAGCTAGAGAAACCCAAAGTGTACCCAATCAGGCAGTCAGGACGCCCGACGCATTCCACAGGGGAATAGCGCGGTTATTGCTTCATCACTGCCTGCCACAACCACGGGAATAAAACGACAAGCTTAATGCCGAGGCCCACAAACTTTCTGAGTGAGTGAGTGAGTGAGATGCACGTACGCTAGGAACCCATTAGCAACTGAGTTCACAGCCCTGGAACAGCTGGCAGGAAAAAGCAGGTAGAAGAAAAGTTCCTCCTGTTGCCCTGATACTCCCAACGCCTCCACCTTTTATGGTAAAGTGAGGGCTGAGGGGCAGGACAAGGGAGGCAGGAGGGAGGCAGGAGGTGCACAGGGAGGCAGGCAGTGGAGGAAGGGGCTCCGTGATGTCAGTAGGAGGCTCTGTGTCACTCGCTGACCCCTGCACAATTCACAGTAGGCTTGATCACAAATAACAAAGAGACGCAGCTCAGCTATTGTTCTGGGAAGACAGAAGGAGCCGGACACACACCCACTCAGGATTACTCAGGGAATCCCCAAGGCACACTCAGGTATGGACTCTGCTACGCAGGAAGCTGAAAGGCTCTGTCAGTCTTTTGGGTTACATTATGCATGTTTTAAAATGAATGGGGAGGGAATTGGCTCATATAGGTAAGCGTGTCTGCCCATCTCTGAGCTCCTCAGTCTGGATGGGTGTTATTAGTAAAGGGTTAATGAGTGTTTCTGTTGGGTTATTAGGGGGTTTTGTTGAATGGTACAGGTAAAGAGCCATTGTGACAGTTTGGGTTAGAATCCTTCTCCCCGGCGGAGCTTTCTTTGCGGTCTGGGGGCCAGATGACGTTCTGAGCAGTGCAGGGGCCCCGTTACACGACGCCCTGCCAGGCTCCGCACTGGAAATGCACATTATGGTCAGAAAAGGACGTGTGATCGGATACATCCCGTGTGCTAATGGGGACAGCTCTATAAAGGAAGGCTGAGCAATGAGTGTTTTAACAGGGGGCTTATTCACTATCATATCATGTATGTGAGATCGACTCCCAGTGAGCTCCTCCCAGGAGAACGTAATTCTGGAGGCTTACATTTTTCATCTTAAACTCACTGTTTAGTGAATAAGACCCTATAAAGTATGGAGCTTGTGAACGCCATAGGGTACAGAATGGGCAACAATGACAGATAACGCTACAGAGTGTCTGGAAAGGGAAAGTCTTTGAGTATGTTTCTATAATTATACTGGAAGTGCTTGGGATAATTACAGAGGGAGCGGGGTAATTACGCCCCTTCCTGTTTATATGGTATGTGTCTTGTGTACACTGTTTTATAGGGTACTTTGTGATAGGGGCAGATACTGTATGGAGGATATACTATATGGCAGTAGTATATACTATATACACTAAGTAATGTGAACCTGTCAGCGACACGTTGAATCTTATCAGAATTACTAGCAGGCTGCGTGACAGCGGGGGCTGCCAAAAACCCAACAGGCACTGGAGGCGCACAGGCACGAGGTGCCATTGAACGGGCGAGAGGGACCTCTGGCCAAGACACGGCCATCTGCGGCATTAACGACCTTGAAAGGAATTTGCTAGTGTTTTACCCGGGCGAGTTCCGGGAGTAATTAACGTACATCGGTTTCCAGGGGATCCTGCCTTTACTTCTCAAGAATTCTCATGAAACACAGGAGCCCTAGATCCCTATCTGCATGACTGTGACTCTGCATGTGCCGTGCATGTGCCGTGCATGCATCTGGGATGACGTCAGCTGATGCATGATTGAACTGGTAGCAAAGTGCACATTACTGGGTAAACGCCATCAGCAAATACACGGGCGTGCCCATAACTCCGTCATCCCCGGCGTATATAGAGCTATTGAGTTTTCTGCCCCTAAGAGCTTGCAGTTTATAAGAATAAGGAATGCGATGGAAATAACAGAGCTCCTCAGAATCCCACGTGGCTCTGCATCGGTGGATAATCTCCCAGCTGGAAGTTAATCATGGCTTGATGGATGAAGATCAGTAGCTGTAGAGGTGAAGGAGTGAGTGGCGCAGGGGTCACTAGGTCCTCTACTTTAATTAAATTGTAGATTAATCACTTAGAAGTGGGTATCTTAAGGAATAACACTAAACACAGCTCAGGGCACGTTCCTCGAAAAGAAATCCTACTAGGCGGCAGATGATGTTCAACAATGATAAATGTAAAGTTACACATCTGGGTGGATACCATGAATTTTTATTGGGAAGAGTACAAAGAAAGGCAACCAAGTGAACAAAGGGAATGGAACACGTTGCTTAAGCCCAGACGCCCACCCCACTGAACACAGTTGCTCTTGTGGTTTAGTGTTTAGTAAAATGTTTATGTTATGTGGGTCTCTCTTCCTCAGGAGATGTCAGGGAAACGGATGGTGTCCTCGGTTCATATCACTTTAACCTCACCTTGGAGAGCTGAAATTCCACACAAGTCACAGGTAGACAAGCAGGGGCGGCCCAGAGAGGGGCAAGAACTCCCCCCGGCGCCTCCGCAGATATCAGACAGTCGGTCCGTAGCAGAAGAAGCAGACATCCAGAATGGAGGTAATAAGGGGATGGCGCTTCTCTCCCTGTCCCTCTATATAACACTCATCCATCTCCCTCTCTGCATGCCAAGTCTTCTGCTCCATGCGCCGAGTTTGGGTTGAATTCTCCACTTTTAGAATTCTGTGTAGGGCTGTTTTGTTTTGATGAACCCTTCACAGATTCTAGAAAGTGAAAACCGCCTCGTAGATTAGGTTAATTCCGCGACTCCTCTTGCATGGCCGATGTATGTACCCTGAAATGTACACAGGTTTCTGTCCCCCGATAAGTTCCATGTAATTGCCGGAGGCCAGGGACGGGGCGACCCCTCCCGCAGGAATGCCATGAGGAATCCCGGGAATACCTCAAGAAATCCCTGTAATTGCCCTGACAGGCCTCAACCCACCTAGTTCTGCTCTGCAGAAGATGTGAAATCCAGCATCACCAGGACTGACTCTCGTCAGGATATTTCCCACCTCGGTTCCACCCCACAGAAGATATACCCTCGTCCTGCCGCTGTACAGGGTCTAACAAACAGTAATAACACATTGCGGATGCATCAGGAATGATAGGATGATAGGAATGGAAGTCTTATAACTGCTATAGGTCACTTTCGCAGCGTATCTTCCCACCTGCCTAGCAGCTCCTGGCCCTGAGAATCACACAGTGCACCCAGATATTAATTCCCTACCAGTGCTGCCAGCGTAGGCTGCTACAGACCATGTACCTCTCCTCCCTACAGGTTTTTCATCCTTCCCTTACACCTTTCTGGATGACATCCCTGCTACAGATGATTTTCTTGGACCTGATCTCCCACCACCGCCGCCTCCGCCTCTGCTAAACAGTCCAAAGAAGATCCCCCGAAATCCCTCATCTGCTCCTGTCCATGATCTCCCACCACCGCCTCTAAGTCTGCTAAACAGTCCAAAGGAGATCCCTCGGAATCCCTCATCTGCTCCTGTCCATGATCTCCCACCACCGCCTCCTCCGCCTCCCGGTCTGCTAAACAGTCCAAAGGAGATCCCCCGAGGTCCCTCATCTGCTCCTGTCCACGGTCTCCCATCTCTGAGTCTGCTAAAGAGTCCGAAACAGATCCCACAGGAGGCTTTCTCGGTTTCTAATCTTCCGCCTCCTCCCCCAGATTTGTTAACATCTTCCAAACAGATCCCACTAGATCCTTCACCGGCTCCTGTTCCAGATTCACTTAGTTTAGAACTGATGAAGCTGGATTTGACCCACAGCACCTCTGCTCAGGTAATAACAATAAAGTATGTGAGAGAAGTAAATATCTCAATAACTAATAAATGGTAAACATAAGAACATAACACGTTCCTGAAACCCCCTCTCTAACAATGTTTATAGCCCCGGGACAATGAACTGACCGGGCTGGTATTTACTGTCATGTTGGCCCAACCTTAGGACAACATTCCCAGTTCAATAACAAGAATGCAGATAGAGGTGCAGTTCCCTCTCATAGACATTTGGGTGGGCAGTTTCTGGAGTGCCGCAGGTCAGGTTTTGTGGCTATTCCACACCATAACCGATACAGCCATTGGTTGCGGGTTACATTATAAATACAGTTCCTGGTAACAGTTTTGGGGAAATTATTTGTCTTTCTGTACACAATCTTTGACAAGACACGGTCTGTTCCCAGAAGCTAAACTCCGGGATCCCGACAGAATTGAATGTTACGAAAAGTGTTCCTGGGCCCTACACCCAGCAGAGGAGGGAAGAGCCGGTGCCAGCCAGGAAGCCCGAGAACGGATACCCAGGGAAGCCGGAGGACTGTGGTACGAGGGGTTTCTTATCTGTTCATAAAGCCGCTTCTGCTCCCTGTATTAAGGAAATGCCTGGTTGGGGAGCCTGATGCCCCCTCCCCTAATATCATGGAAAGTGACTTATGCTTTACTGAGACTCCATGGTTTTCTAAGGAGTTTCCTGGCAGGGGCACGAGGCACCATGACCCAGGGCATAGAGCCATAGAAGAGGTTTTATCTGCTAAAAGAACATTTGTTTGTTTACAGAGAAATAAATGCTCAATGCTCCCTCTTTAATCTAATTTCCAGACTTGGTCTAGACCAGGAGCGGTCTCCTGGTTTCACACCTTATGTATTGTCTTTTTCTTTTGGATCAGATATTTGTGCTTTCTGCCATAAATCCATTGCCCCCAACGCAGCTGCCATTGAAGCCATGAAGAAGCAGTACCACGCCAGTTGCTTCACGTGTAGAAAGTGCCATCGGTTACTGGCCGGACAGCTGTACTTCCAGAAAGACGGGCAGCCGATATGTGAGCATTGTTACAAGGTAAAGATGCCCCGTGCAGGGCACATGCACAGCTTTCATGCTCTGTTATTGTTGATATTGGGAAAAAAATGAGTGTAACTGCTACAATTATACAGAAAACGGGTCTTGTAGGGTTAAAAAAAAAGCGCAAAGGGAACAGGAACAGATTAGTCTGATATACTGGGAGCAGTCACACTGGGATCCAGCAGTAGAATCCGGGAGCAGCCACAGTGGGATCCAGCAGTAGAATCCGGGAGCAGTCGCACTGGGATCCAGCAGTAGAATCAGGGAGCAGTATCACACTGGGATCCAGCAGTGGTAGAATCCAGCAGTGGGAGCAGCCACAGTGTCCCACACCAGGAGCAGTCACACTGGGATCCAGCAGTAGAATCCGGAAGCAGTCATACTGGGATCCAGCAGTAGAATCTGGGAGCAATCACACTGGGATCCAGTGGTAGAATCTGGCAGCTGTCACACTGGGATCCAGTGGTAGAATCTGGGAGCAGTCACACTGGGATCCAGTGGTAGAATCAGACATTACTTGGTTACTGTGACAAAGTCTGCGTGATGCTCTAGATGAATCCCATGGCCCTGACATCACTGAACTCATTCCAAACCCGGCAGCGTAAGCAGCAGAGGTTACTGTACAAAGCAGCAGTTATTCCCCGGGCAGCCGACTGTGATCTTGCAGATAGTTTCGCCAACTTAGCAAATTCCAGTGATCAGCAGTTAAAACAAACACTGTTTGTGTCTCTGTTACTAAAAGGGCCAGAAATGCCAACTCAACAAAGCGTCAGGTATAAAAATATCGGCACAACGTGTCCCAGGAGAGTGGTCAGGAGGGGAAAGTGCGTGACAGACATAAGGTGTGGCCCCTGACGTGGCGATCATTTACCGACGCTGTGTCATTAGACTGGAGACTATGGCGAGAGGCCAGCTGAAAGAGCACCATGTTATACGACAGACAGAATGATAGATATACAGACAGGTATCATGGAGACGATGAGCAGGCCGCAGGTAGGGATCCCCCTGAATAGCGCATTCTCTGAAATGCCCATCGAGGCGTAAACATGGATTATCTGATCATTTCAGGACACTTTGGAAAAATGTGCCAAGTGCCAGACGCTGATCACCCAGCATATTGTACGTGCCATGGGGAACGGGTACCACCCGGAGTGCTTCACATGTGTAGTTTGCCACCGGAGGATCGCGGACGAGAGCTTTGCGGTGGACGAATACAACGATGTTCACTGCGCTGATGATTATTACAGGTGAGGGTCCAGATATCTGCTCCAGGAACACACACTTCACTCTTATCACTTGCCATGGATTCACACCAAATGCCCAGGGTTACGGTCATTACCTTTATTATTCGATATGGCAATTGGATCGACAATTACGTCATCCCAGATGCAAAGTGACATGGCGTTTCCATCTTCTACCCCCAGGAAATATGCCCCCATCTGCAGTGCTTGTGGAGAGCCCATAATTCCTGGAGAGAGAGACGACTCGTATAAAATTGAATGTCTTGGGAAGAACTTCCACGAGAATTGTTACCGCTGCGAGGTGAGTGAGAATCCCTTCCGTGGGAATTTACTACCGGTTCCCGTATGTAACGCGGGACAGGGCCGGACAGGGCCGCCAATGCACTTCTTCTTCAGGGGATTCCTTAACTCCCTGAGTGTCTTTCCCGATCATGTTTAACAATCACGTTTAATGCATTTCCAGCGCTGTCACATCTCCTTGTCCCTGGAGCCCACGGAGAGCGGCTGTTACCCCCGGAACGGTCACTTGCTGTGTAAGCCTTGCCACCTCACATGGAAAGATGGGGGGTCGTAATGAACGTATTCGGGGCGTCTTTAAACATCTCTGCGCACAGATTAAGATGAAAGACGTCTGCACAGAATTCACAAGAAACCACTGATTCTCACCTGTTTTGGGCACCGCTGTATCCGAAGACTAAAGACTGTGGCGCAAACGCCCGCCAACTGCGGCTCATTAACTAAATGGTGCACGTGCCATAAAAGAGCGGAGACAACTAAACAGCAAGGTATCCAACAGATAACAATGATCCGCACAGGACTGTGCAGCTTTACACGGGGCGTCCTTCGGTGCTACGTTGTACAGCGCTGCGGAATATGAAGGCGCTATGTTAAATAATATGGGAACACGGCACATAGTGTGTACGTTTACTACTCAGACTTCACTACATTTGCCGCAAAGTTACTAACATTTCTCAGAACACGACAAAAATCCTTTTTTTTTTAAATTATAAATTACATCTTAACAATAATCAAATACTTTTGCAAATGAACCAGGATGCGAAAACTTACCAGATAATCGTATTGTTCGATATTCGTGGGTTTTTTTATAACGATATTTAATTCTCTTTGTTTTGGAGACACATTTTATTATAATGTTATGTTTATGCTACATAATTGTATCAAATAAATGATAATTTTATATATATATTTTTACCTGAATATTAATGTCTTATTGATGTCCAAGGATGGAGATTTGGATCCAGCATGTTTAAGTCATTTCTACAAATCATTTAACCCTATGCTCCCCGCAACATAGCTCTGCCCAGGTATTACATGTAGAGGGACCGCACCATTGCCAAGTGTTTTACTAATGTTGTGATAAAACCTGTGGCCCCTCGCATCATCACGTCTGAGCCTAGGGAACCCTAGAGATTCAGCATCAATGCGCTGCCGTGCAGAGAGTATGTATCTCTGTGGTGTTTTGGGTTACGGTATACCCGGCCCTCTCTCACAGGATGGGGTAACGGAAATGGTTACACCCCGAGGCTTTAGTCGAAGCGGATTCCTTTTCCCAAACAGATGCTGAGTTTGTACATAAACTTTCGTAATCTCTTCTAAATGAAGCTCCTGTAAACAGTCTCTAAACTCAGCATCCTTTACAGCGCCTCTAAAAGGCTGGGGCGCCATCTCAGCTCTGCAACAAAAGCATCAGGATGACGTGTTCTGGTGAACGGTCCAGCCAGCAGCCACATTCACGCTCAATGTTTGTATTCACTATTATTTAACACTGTTACTATTGTGCAGTTAGAGGCATGGCCACTGGGTGGCGCTAATAGCCTAAAGGACGACCTGCGTGCCGGCTGCAGTGATAAAGGGTGGGCCAGCCCGGCCCTTCATTACGTAAAGGCTGCGGCTCTGGATATTCTGGTTTGTCTGGGCACGGCTACTATCATTTAGATCTGCGGCCATTGCGTGTTCCTCGTGACTCAGCCATCTTTCTGATCTGTAGGAGAACGGAGTTTATTTGTATATAAAAGGCTGGTGAATAAATTAAAAATAATAGGCAAAAGCCAGGTCTGGAGTCGTTAATCCCGGAGTAGAGATTAAATCCCCCAGTTAAATGACGCAGGATAAACCGTTACTAGAGCTCAATGAGAAATAGTCACTGGATGCAAACCGAGACCACGTAAAATAAAAGAAAGTAAATAAGACACGTGACAGTTACGTTACACGCGTGTGAGAAACACTCGTGTCTGTTATGACAATGAGACAGAAAGATCCCGTGTTCCTCCCAAAGTCTGCTTTGTGTATTTCATTAGCTGGGGGTCTGCGCAATATCCGGCTACAACAATCCCCATGAAGCCATTGAGAGCTGGGGGCTGATATGATGAGACTCCCCGGGTACTACCTCCGGACAGCTTCCATCGGCGGCAACCCTTTGTGTGCCAGGGTCGAGTACCCGCTCCAGGCGCTGACTCTGGCCTATCGTACGCCTCGCCGAAGGCCAGCCTAAGGATAGGACACACGGCTTTAACCCGCACGACGGAGCTGGTTCCGCTTCGGGGGTTAATAACAGATGTTTGTGCCTTTCTGCAGTTTGGTTACAGAGGAGTCTTTGCCCCTGTGCCGGGGTAATTACTCTCCGCAGGAACGCCCCTGTCATCAGCACATAAATTACAATTTGCTGGAAGAGCCGGCAGTGAAAAAGCCAGCGTGAGATGGAAGAGGCAGATCTTCCCACACCGGGCTGTGTAATGGGAGCCGCTAATTCCCTATAATAACCCCTTACAGTGTCACACATGCCCCCCCCCCGGGGTGAAGGGGCTAAACTCTATAGTGTATCATTTGATCAGCAACACAAATCCCTCACGAATAATTAGGCAGACAGCATATGGCTCAGACCCTCCTGTCTGCGGCTAATGGGGGCTCAGCTTACACCCTCGCCGGGATCCGGCAGATGCGGGAATTAAAGCTGGCTGCAGCACAACGGCTTTGGGAAAATCTGCACATTGTTGCCGGTTTTGTAAAGAAAATGTATACATAAATATATTTATCCATAAAACTGCCTAACGGGGGCGCATTTCACTCACAGCAGCCCTCGGCGCGTGTGTGTGTGTGGGGGGGGCGATTCTATGATGACAAACACTGCTGTAAGGCGGTGACATCACACAGTGGGAATATGAGAACATCTCCTCATCTCGTCCTCATTGTGACGCACTATAGATGCGATGAGTTCATGGACAGGAGCTTTGTTTGCCTCCACTGTCCTGTTACCCACCGCCGGGTCAGAGAGTCCGGCCTGGCACCGCCGGGCCAACGGTCAGAGAGTCCGGCCTGGCACCGCCGGGCCAACGGTCAGAGAGTCCGGCCTGGCACCGCCGGGCCAACGGTCAGAGAGTCCGGCCTCATACAGGCAGAGTTACAGAAAAAGCGAATACGCAGAAATCATGAAAGGTGACAACTTGTAGTGAATGGCTGCACGGCACTCACAGCTAAGGTGTAGAAACACCAGATATACCACATGGTGAGAATACCCACGATCCCTAACCATCACGGCTACCTGCTCCACGTATGAAGTTACAATGCTTAGTAATTAAACTAGTAATAAATAACACGTGACGACGATGACATAACGTGCAATGCAGATGCCACAGAACTCCAGGGCGGTTAAACCGATCAACCATCTCTGAAAAATCGCAGCCGATTTACATGAATGTGACATTTAACTCATTCACGTCCATGTGATATTTACGATTTAAAGACTACGGGAGATGCCGGCTGCACGCAGGGTAACCTCACAGGTCTCGAAAATGTTACCAAATGCCTTTTCCAACCCAAAAGAAATACAACCTTTCCCAATAACCGAGCCGGTTACTGCCTTACACAACCCTGTATCATTTACAGACGCTGAATGGACACAAAGTCCACGAGTCCACAAAGGAACAAAAACTGGTTTAACGAGGTCACACTGCCCTCTTACTGCACAAGCGCACACAATGGCTCCACGGCCCCAGGACACGCTTCATTACATAGAAGAAACGCAATGTAACCATTTCAGATGTCCGGGTCACGGGAATTCATTGTATGCAGATAAGCAGATTTACTAACGTCTCCGATGACTCTATAATTATCTTCACAATAAAACATTCAGCGCGAGATTCCGAGATGAATCACACAAGGTGCCCCGAAAACCTTCAATCATCTTCCTCCGATCTGACATCTGGGGCATTACAGCATAGGCCGCTGAAAGACTTGTTGATATTTATCACTAGACTCCAATAATCACAATACATCTAACTCCCCCCAGGCACACTTAGAGGGCACTGGGTACAGGCTGTGCGGAATACACCGGCCTGACAGAACGCCCCCCGTAATTGTATCACTTCCAATGAGCGACGAGCACGCCTCACGCCCTTTATCACCGGTGGACTTTTTTTTTATTCCTTTGTTGAAACATCTTCTTTTCTTCTGTGCTGCTGTAAAATAATTCCAGTATGGGTCAGAGGTCACAGTGCAGGAGGCAGCCAGGAATGACCCCAGACA
>VKOC01000476.1:0-17256 GCA_009364415.1 Spea multiplicata
CACAGGACCCTCACTCACAAGTTTCTCCAATACGCAGGACCCTCACTCATGAGTTTCTCCAATACACAGGACCCTCACTCACGAGTTTCTCCAATAAGCAGGCCTGTGGGAACTCCTTAAATCCGGATGGTTCTTATGATGTTGTTCTGATCAGAGTATATCATGGAGTTCTGCTTTGAGGTCGCTGCATTGTCCCTAAATCAGACTCTTTTGCAAGCAAACGCCCCTCTGACCACATGACTGATTATATGACACCATCCCCAAGAATCGGGTCCCATCTTTGATGTGCCAATAAGTTATGGTGGGGTAAAGGTGATGGAAACCCCTCCACTTAAGATAGGAATGGAATTCCTATAACTCAGGGTCCTTATCTGTTAGGCCATGAATCACCACAGGGGTCCTTTGGGAAGATGACACCTCTAGCCAGAACAGATACAGAGGGCATGCACAAAGAAACACATTAAATCCACCTCAGATTAACTCATGGAATGCTCAAACAAAGAAACTAACCACCTCTGCTGGGTTACCCTTCCATGCATCCACTACATTATATGAGTTAGTCATGACACCCCCCCCCTCTCCATTATATCACAGAGAGGACCTGGATCCCCCCTCTCCATTATATGCAGCAGAGAGGGGGAGATACAGGTTCTCTGTGTAATATAACAGGGAAGGGGGGTACAGATTGTCTCTGCGATATGCTGGGGGGGGGATACAGTCAGTGGGTGTTACAGGGTCACCGTACCCAAGGCTGGGACCCCCTGTTTGAGGGCTGAGGAATCACCAGTCAGTCCCTCATACGGATAGCACTCAGCTAGCACTCAGCTATCCACGGATCAGCCAGACCACCATTCACAGTAAAACAAGAACAACTTTATTTACAAACACACAGAACTTTATATATAACCTCAATCCAATATTCACTGAACCCAATCCCCAATCCCATCACTCCCATCCCCTCACAAATCCCATCGGTATACAGGGGATGTATCAGGTGAGGGGATTAAGGGATACAATGGGTTCCCCCACCTGTGTTATCCCCCCCTGTAGTGCGGGGGCCGTCGGGGCAGACAGGGCTGTGCTGGCCGGGTTACCTGATCGTCTCTTTGAAGGCTGGAGCTGCAGCCACATTCAGTCTCTGGGGTAATATAAAATATTACCGGGTCACGGGATACGGAACCGGACACAAAAGTGCTCCGTGACCCGACTACACTTTACACGAACATATGAGCCGGCTAGCCTGGCCCTGTCACAGTGGGCCCGACGTTCCTCCTTGTGACGGAAGCCTCCATCACCGGAGCCACTGGAGAAGCCTGACTGACAGCCTCCTCCCTATTGACTACGGGCCCTGGGTTTGTAGAGACTTCTGTGGCTACCCCCAGCAGTATCTTCTCATCACTGGCTGAGGGGATTATCTCCAGCAGACAGCCAGGATCTGCCACCAGGGAGAGACCGCCATTGCTTCAGTTTAATGTATAAATCAGTCTCCCCCACCTATTGTATTGTTAATCCCGTTACTGCCCCTGTTGTCTCTGGGAGGCAGATTAAGGGGGCGGTTTGTGTCCCAATATCTTGTTTTATGTAAATGTGTGTTTTGCTGGATATATCCAGCTCTGTCTGTCCAAAATAAATGAGTCTTCGTTTGGTTTTACCCTACACTGAGCCTCGGCGAGTGACTGGGGAACCGGGGAAAGTGTGTTGTCCCAGGCTAAGGGAGCACAAAGACAGCGGAGGTAGTCGGTCGGACTAGCCAGCTCCGTGACACTCCTGCTTTACTGAATGGGTGCAGAAGTATCTCTGCTCTGAGCGCTCGCTCCCACGTAGCACACGGGGTCTCCATAGAAAGCAAAATGAAACTATATTCTGTGGAGTTAGTGTGGGCTTAAAGCCACAAACAAGTGCTTTCTTGTGTCCTAACAAGTGTACAGTGTTACAGCGAATCCACCCCTCGTGCCCACGCCAATGCGCCCTCGCACCCCGGCTTACGCCAGGATTGGCTGAACTACAAACATGCCCCGTACTGTAATATTACTACCCCCTGGGCATGCGGGTCTATTATAAAACAATGATAATGGGGGATATATAGTGCAGATGAGGAGGGCCACGTACAGGGGTATATATATAGTGCGAGTGATGAGGGCCGGGTACAGGGGTATATAGTGCGAGTGATGAGGGCTCGGGAACAAGGGGTATATATAGTGCGAGTGATGGGGCCGGGTACAGGGGTATATATAGTGCGAGTGATGAGGGCCGGGTACAGGGGTATATATAGTGCGAGTGATGAGGGCCGGGTAGGGGTAACTGTGAGGTGACTTTGCCATCTGATACGTGAAGGCGCTCTGTTTCTCCATCGCTGACCTCATTCCTCAGTCGCCATTTATTCAGCCCGGAACAAAGCCCGGGACAGGGTTACTGGATTTCAGCCCCTGGGATTCAGGACAAACCGGGCCCTTTACTTTACTCTAAAAGTTCTGGAGAATAAGAAAAAGCTGGAGGACCCATCTGTCTCACCTGACTCCTGCACTCCATACCCCTGACTCCTGCTCTCCATACCCCCGACTCCTGCTCTCCATACCCCCGACTCCTGCTCTCACATACCCCGATCCCTGCCTCTCCATACCCCCGACTCTGCGCCTCTCCATACCCCGACTCCTGCTCTCCCATACCCCCTGACTCCTGCTCTCATACCCCCAGACCTCCCTGCTCTCCAACCCCCCGACTCCTGCTCCATACCCCCGACCTGCTCTCCATACCCCCCGACTCCTGCTCTCCATACCCCCGACTTCCCTGCTCCCATCCCCCTCGACTCCTGCTCTCACTACCCCGACTCCTTCTCCATAACCCCGACCCTGCCCATACCCCCGACTCCTGCTCCTCCATACCCCTGACTCCTGCCACTCTGCACTCCATACCCCGGACTTCCTGCACTCCATACCCCCAACTCCTGCTCTCCATACCCCGACTGCCTGCGTTCTCATACCCTCCACTCCTGCTTCTTCCATATCCCCGACTCCTGCTTCTCTCATACCCACTCCTCTATCAACATCCCGACTCCTGCACGCCTGCACTCCAGTACCCGAACTCCTGCTCATCCATACCCCGACTCCTGCTCGTCCATACGCCGACCCTGCCTCCATCCCGCCGACTCCCTGCTTCTCCATACCCGCGACTCATGCCTCCAACCAATGCTCTCTCTGTAACCTCACGCTCCCCCTGACTCCTGCTCTCTGTACTTCCAATGGCTCTCGCCATACCACTGACTTCTACTCTCCAATTACCCACTTCCAGCATCCGGCTCTCCTCCACGCCTGCTCTCCGTACCCCTGACTCCCGCTCTCTCCGTACCCGACTCCCCCCACCCCCCAGTCTCTCGGCCCCTTTTTCTCCATTGCCCGCTGCTAACGCCCTCACCCCCGGTGGTATCCAGTTTTGTCCCGGCTCTCAGTAATGCGATTCGCGAACTCCATTCATTTCCAGCTCATTAAATCTCTCTGTAACTTTGGCTTTCCCCTCCCTCCTCACATCCCACTTTATTTCATGTCCCTCCAATCACCGCCGTCCCGTTCACCGGGCTCTTGCCGTCGGGCCGCCCTCCATGCTCCAAAATAAAAATATTCCTTTCGTGCATTGAGTGCTCAATAGAGAGTGTTTTGTTTGGCGGTGGGAAGCGAGACGCTATCTGTTTGTGTAGAGGATCTGATGCCGGGAGGTCTCTCTCTCATCAGGAAGGTTGTCTCGTTCTGTCACTCGCTGCGCCCGGCGGCATCGCTCGGTCCGTGACGAGGTGACGATTGGAACGGGGCTCGAGCTGCCGTTGTGCGGTGACGTCCTCCGAGGATCCGCCGCCTGTCATGGTAAGAAAAGTTTCTCTCTGATAATAGTAAAGTGGAGGTCCCCACTCTCACCGCTTGCAGGCAGAATCTGCCCCTTGGGAGCGAAGTCTGAACCCCGACGTGTTCCGACACCCCTCACGAAATCCAGGCGTTAATAGGTTAAAGGTACGTCATCTGACCCGCCATCTCCAAACCGACCACTTTGGGGGGTCTTCCTCGGCCCCGAGGGGTTGGGGCAGAAAGCTGTCCTGCAGCGGCTGAGGTCTCGCCACTCACGCTGCGCTCTTTGGATGTAACCGGGTATCGTGGCGTCAGAACTCTTTGATATTGTTTTAAATCTTAACTGCCCTACGGATAAGTGCTGGGGCAGAATTGCCCGCATCCCATCTCTCTGCGATTTATCGTTTCGCGGCCCTCTCTGGCTGCAGAGAACTTTATGTGGGTTACCCAAAATCAGTCCTAGAAAAAATACCGGGCACCACAGGGGTAATTGGGGCAACAGGTGGCAAGAGCTGCGGTGACGGCAGGATGTACACAGCCCGGGGGCAGTTGAAGGCTCAGACGTTATATGCCCTTCAGGGCTTTCTACCCCCAATAAGTGAGAGGCGTTGTACACGTTACAATGTGCTGTACGTTTTGTGGTGTGTTGCGTGTTTAACACACGTAATATAACATGTCCCGGGCATGTGTGTAATACAAGCTAACCGGCAAACGGGTGTATAGTGAGGGGCAATAGTGACAAGAAGAGGGAGGAGGTTCTGCCCACTATCTCATTTAGGAGTAGTGGGTACAGTGCCGGAGACCCCATCTGCAGAAGATTATTGACATGATAGAGAGAGTTCAGTGGAGGTGACTTAAATGGGGAGCAGTTCGCAGGATAGAGAGGAGGAGAGACTGAGGGGGTCTCAATATGTCTGGCTTGGTGTAGAAAAGAGAGGAGCGAGACGGGGAGAGAGAAGAAACAGGAGCGAGACAGGGAAAGAGAAGAGAGGAGCGAGACAGGGAAAGAGAAGAGAGGAGCGAGACAGGGAAAGAGAAGAGAGAGAGAGCGGGACGGGGAAAGAGAAGAGAGAGAGAGAGCGGGACGGGGAGAGAGAAGAGAGAGAGAGACAGGGAGAGAAAAGAGTGAGAGAGAGACAGGGAGAGAAAAGAGTGAGAGAGAGACGGGGAGAGAAAAATTACAACAAGAGAGCGGAATCTAACACTAGAGAGTCAGAGACTGAGATGGAACGGAAGGTTAGGGTTAGAGTTTTACTTTACTGAGAGCGTGTTCTGTGTAGCAGGTGCGCAGTGCTGTGTAGCAGGTGCGCAGTGCTGTGTAGCAGGTATATTGTGCTATGTTGCAGTGCAGGTACATGGTGCTGTATGCGGTACTCTGTTGCGTGTTATAGTGCTGGCGTGTTGTGTTGCAGTGCAGGTGTGTCTAGTGCCCTGTTGCATGTTCTAGTTCAGATGTGCAGTGGCGTGTTGCAGATGTGCAGTGTAGTGTTGCATGTTTTAGTGCAGGTGTGCAGCGCCGTGTTGCATGTTCTAGTGCAGGTGTGCAGTGCCGTGTTGTGTTGCAGGTGTGCAGTGCCCGTGTGGCATTGTTCTAGTGCAGGTGGTGCAGGTGCCGTGTTGCGTGCTCATAGGCAGGTGTGAAGTCGCGTGTTGTGTTGCAAGGCGTGACAGTGCGTGTTGCGTGCTCTATGGCAGAGTGTGCAGTGCCGTGTTGTGTTGCATGGCGTGCCAGTGCCGTGTTGCGTGCTCTAGGGCAGGTGTGCAGTGCCAGTGTTGTGTTGCAGGCGTGCAAGTGCCGTGTTGCGTGCTCTAGGGCAGGTGTGCATGTGCGTGTTGTGTTTGCAGGCGTGGCAGTGCCGTGTTTGCGTTGCACTCGTGCGGTGTGCAGTGCGTTGTTGCATGACTCTAGGGCAGGTGTGCAGCTGGCCGTGTTGTGTTGGCAGGCGTGCAAGTGCCGTGTTGCGTGCTCCTAGTGCAGGTGTGCAAGTGCCGTGTTGCCGTTGCTATAGGGCAGGATGTGAAGTGCGTGTTGTGTTTGCAGGCGTGCACGTGCTGTTGTGCCTAGCGGCGGTGTGGCAGTGCCGTGTTGTGTTGCAGGCGTGCAGTGCCCGGTTGCGTGCTCTAGTGCAGGTGTGCAGTGCCCGGTGTTGCGTGCTCTAGGGGCAGGTGTGCCAAGTGCCCGTGTTGGTTTGGCAAGGCGTGGCAGCGCCGTGGTTGCGTGTCTAGGGCAGGTGTCGCATGCCTTGTGTTGTTTGACAGGCGTGCAGTGCCGGTTGCGTGTCTCTAGTGCAGGTTGTATTGCAAGTCCGCGCAGTGTTGATGCTCTAGTGCAGGTGTGCAGTGCCGTGTTGTGTTGCAGGTGTGCAGCTGCCGTGTTGCAAATGCTTCTAGTGCAGGATGTGCAGTCCCAGTGTTTGCAATGCTCTAGTGCAGTGATGAGCAGTGCCGTGTTGTGTTGCAGGTGTGCAGTGCCATGTTGCATCGCTCTAGTGCAAGTGTTCAGTGCCGCCTGTTGGGCGTGCTCAGGGCAAAAGGTGTGGCATGTGTCGTGTTGTGTTGGCACGGCGTGCAGTGCCGTGATTGCGTGCTTTCTAGGGCAGGTGTGCAGTGCCGTGTTGTGTTGCAGGCGTGCAGTGCCGTGTTGCGTGCTCTAGTGCAGGTGTGCAGTGCTATTTTGCAGGTACATGGTGCCCTGTTGCATGTTCCGAGGGTGTCCCAGGCCGAGCGGGGGTACCCTGCGTGACCCTGCGGGGCCCTTATTGCCTATGATTTTCAGGTTGTATGTTTGAAGTTGGAGAGATGAAGGGGAGTTGGAGGGACAGAGAGGAGAGAACAGCGGCCCCGTCCCTCCTGGCGCATACTAAACAGGGCCATTGTAAGGGGCTCTTTGTGCAGCTCCCAGATCTATTCAGAGCTGCTCCTGAGGAATGCACAATGATGCCACTGTCAGGGCCGCTCATGGCCTCCTCCTCTTTGGCTTCAGTCCTCCCCGTCCCTTGGCCGCTCCGCTGATGGATGATGAATGTCAGGGGCTGAATGCTGGTGCGTTTCAGGAGCCGGAGGCCAGGTGCATTCCTGCCCCCATGCGGAGGCAATAGGCAGTGATCGGGAGCCAGGGGGTGAATGGCCTGAGCTCCTATAGTAATGGGCGTTGGATACCCCGGGGTATCTGTCCACCTCGGTCACCATGGACACGTGACGCACCCATGTGCCCCGCACCATCTCACAATGCGCACTCCCCAGTGTGAGGGTCTCCGGACCCCACACCTATTCATAATTCCCCACAGGGTAAGCTCTTGGGGCTTCTTTGTCTCCAGTTACACTTTCAGTCGCTTCAATACCTGACGCGTTTCATCCTCGGTGCCTCCTGCCACTGAGGTACCCCAGGCTCCTTGGGATTGTCTGAATTTGCCCCCTCTTTCATATACCCCCACCATCGTATGCAACATCCCCAGCTAAAGGCAGATGCACGACCTGGAACTGCCCCTGGCCCAGCTGTACCCCAGCCTTGTTTGAGGTACCCCGTGTGCTAACTCCCTGGACCCCTGTTTATGAACCGACGTCCTTCATGTGTCCTGTCGGCCCAGTTTCCTCGTACAGGTACCAGCAAGATCCCACTTGTTTGCCCGGGGTAACAATCTGTTTAACAACGTGTTATGGGGGGTCTGGTTACTATTTAACAGAGACTCCCTGGAGGGTGGAACATAATGTCCCCTCTCCAGATGCCAACACGTTTCACGAGAGCTAAAGAGCTACAAGGAATAATAAGCAGGAGACTCGTGAGACTCGAGACTCTTTGCAGGACTCTGGGGTCCCGTCGTATGCTGTGACCGTGGTGGGTGTTTACTGGTGGCATTTCCCCCGTTTCCAGCCGCAGTCAATATTAGATGGGTTCAGCACCTCGTTATACATCTGCCTCCCGGGGGTAGTCAGGGGCAGGAGTTCAAACTGGTGGGAATAGCAGACGTAGTGGGTACATAGAATTACCAGTCTGCAGAGGGAGGAGGCAGTGGCAAGGCTTGAGATAACGTCCTCAGGCGCTGATTATAAGTGGCTGTAAAATGGTCCGAGGTCGTGTTTGGAGAAGTAAACACATCCCTATTAGTATGTAGTACAAGCATGGGGTTAATCATCAGCCAGGGGCAATTAAAGGTTTGGGGCGTTGGCGTTGTTATTTAGATTGCATTAAATTAGCATTTTGTTAAGTATTATCCAGACTCCGATATGACGGAGCCTTCACAGATCTCCGCTAATCATGAGATGGTAAATTACAGCCCTTTCTGTTACTATGGCAACAACCATTCAACATACCTGGGCTCTCTCCGGTTGACTCAGAGTCTCTGGGTGACGTGCGGTGTGACGCACAGTGTGTCGGGGTGACGCGCGGTGTATCGGGGTCCCCCGGCTCCTTCACCAGGGCAGGGGAGCGGTGTTAATCCATTTCCCACCCAAATAGCTCAGTTATACTTCCATTTCATTGGGTCGCGTGGCTGGGGGAAGCAGTTCTCTGTTGCACTTTCCACTTCCTGTAATCATCTCCTGCTCATAATGATCCTAGTGGAGGTATCTGCGAGTCCTTAACGAGGGGAAACAGAACTTAACCCCTTAATGTCAAAATGCATTGTTTTCAATGGGTTTAGGGGATTTTACTAAAATTCTTAAACAAGAAGACCCCAATAGAAGAAATCACACATGTGGATCCCCAGGGGCCAGAGGGCCAGAGGAGCAGGAGACTTGTACACTAAATTACCACCAGGCCAGAAAATGTCTGATGGTGGTATATCGGGTAGTATGTAGTGTAGCACGGGAGTATGGGGCAACATACGACGTGTTATGATGGGGTCGGGTCCCAGACAACTGAATAAACTGAGAGATCTGCTGAGTCCACCCTAAAAATAGAGCAAAAGTTCTCCAGATGCCCGTTACACGCACCCCCGGGGTGTAGGAGATTACGTGGCTCGGTGGAGTGAAGGTTAGTTCTCATTGCAGTGTTGTTACCCCGGGGTGAGTCAGGCGAGTGTAGATGTAGATTTGGCTCTGCTCGGCCATCTCTCACTCATCTACCGGTTGCTTGGTTTCTCCTGGTATAAAATGCATGAGCTCAGCCGCCTGGCTCGGGTCACACAAAGCCCGGCCATTAATCACTCTCACTGTCCCACTTCCAGCCATTCATTCCTCCTGTCAGCTCAACAAGGAGGAGATTGTGTGCAGGACTCCGCAAAGTGCGCGCCCCCCGCAGACCGCGTTTTCTAACCTTTGCCCCCAGCAGTGGCTGTTGTGTTTGGAGCAGGTTCTGTGGGTACACAGCCTGACGCTGTCGGAAGGAGCGGGAATCCATTATTTGCCCAGATTGGTGGCCGTTACCTGGCAAATCTTCAGATCTCCTGATCGATATGTTTTAGAAGCTATGTCCTACCCCCAACATGACCTGGCTGTCGCTGCCTCCGCTGACCTGGCCAGAGGTCGGAAGAAGTTTTTTTGTTGGTGGGAAGATGTCCTCCTCAGGCTCACATGCAGTTTCTAGGGTACCATGTTGGTAAAGTCCTCCCGCGAAGAGTCCAAATCATTGGCGCTGTGGGGTTGGATGCGTTAAGTGGCTTGTGGCGGCTTTACCCGGAGACTCCTTGCCCCATTTACCACAAGGGCAGGTAAAATACAAGTTATTCGGGGTGGGGGGGATGAAGTCCTTGCCCGGCTGCCATCATTTATCCCGCGTGGCTTCTTGTGCACGAGGCACATGGTGTACATAGCATTGCCGTTCCCTGGATCATATACTTGGCACTAAGCTCTTTCCTGAGCCGGGATTCCACCGGTTTTGCTGATTTCTATGTGAATGAGACCGGACGGAGGACAATGTGCTGGAAATCGATGCGCGTCGTGGTTGGGTCCCTTCCTGGGAGATTTGCGCATGGAGGACTCGCTCTTTGTGTCGGCGGAGGATAAATCTTCAGTTCCTTCTGAATTAACAAAACTCGGCCATGGCAGCCACCGACAAAGGAACTGTCAGGGATCCAGGGCTGACGGCAGAGGGTTTGGGGGTGAGACTGTTATCCCCTCAGATACCGCAGATGCCTGTAACACCAGATCTAGTGAGAGTGTCCGTTCGCAGACAAAATATAATAATAAAAAGAAAAGCGGTGAAAACCCGTACCCCAATTATTTACCCCAAAACAGTCGCTCTGTGACTTACAGAGCTTGCACTTCATCAGATTCCCCTCGAGCTTCCAGCGTGACCTGGTCAATGTATTCATAACTCACGGTCTTCCAAGACCTCAGAGGTTGCTTCTTCAGGTCACATTTCCAATATTTTCCTGTTAGTATTAAACCTATTAATATGAAACGGTTCATTTTCAGTTAAACTAATTAATAGCTACAACTCCCATCCCCCTTATCATCATTCTGGATGAGGAAGTGTCCAGGGATACATGGAGATTCGGCCCCCCCGGGGGCCAAGCGATGCTGGCGCCTTAGCTTTATATGGACTTATTGAATAATTGGTGATATTCATGATAATTCATGTATATAAATATATATAAAATCCATTAAGTATTATTTATCTAATCATTATTTGTTTTCTTTATGACAGATGACCTCTCCAGTGAAGGTCTATTACAGTCAGACGACGCAGACCGACATCCGGCCCCTGATTGGTTCAAGCCTGAGGAGGAGGAGGGTGATGACTAAAGATGGACGGAGCAATGTCCGCATGGACCACATAAGCGATAAGAGCTTCCTCTACCTCAAGGACCTGTGGACGACTTTCATTGACATGCAATGGCGTTACAAGCTGCTTCTGTTTTCAGCTACGTTCGCAGGAACCTGGTTTGTCTTTGGAGTCATTTGGTATTTGGTGGCTTTGGTACACGGAGATCTCCTGGAATTCAACGCTCCTGCTAACCACACTCCGTGCGTCATGCAAGTCCACACGTTAACTGGGGCCTTCCTCTTCTCATTGGAGTCCCAGACCACCATAGGCTACGGCTTTCGCTACATTAGCGAAGAATGCCCTTTGGCAATAATCCTACTTATAACCCAACTGGTCCTTACCACCATTATGGAGATCTTCATCACCGGAACTTTTTTGGCAAAAATCGCTCGTCCAAAGAAGAGGGCAGAGACCATCAAATTCAGCCAGAGTGCTGTGGTGGCCCAACAGGAGGGCAGGTTGTGTTTGATGATACGAGTGGCCAACATGCGGAAAAGCCTTCTGATTGGTTGCCAGGTGACGGGCAAGCTCCTCCAGATGCACCTGACCAAGGAAGGGGAGAACGTACACCTGAATCAAGTAAACGTGGAATTTCAGGTCGACACATCCTCCGACAGCCCGTTCCTAATTTTACCTCTCACTTTCTATCACGTGATTGACGAGGCCAGCCCTCTGAAGGATGTTGCCCTCCGATCTGGAGAAGGGGACTTCGAGCTGGTAGTCATTCTCAGCGGGACAGTGGAATCCACCAGCGCAACGTGCCAGGTGCGCACATCCTACCTTCCAGAAGAGATACTTTGGGGTTACGAGTTCAGCCCAGTAATCTCTGTCTCGTCCAGCGGGAAGTACGTGGCTGACTTCAGCCTCTTCGACCAGGTGGTCAAGGTATCCCCGCCATGCTGCTTTCACGAAACGCTTCGGTTTGGGGACCCGGAGAAGCTGAAGCTGGAAGAATCTTTCAGAGAGAAGCCTGAGAAAGAGGGGAGTCCAATGAGCGTGAGGATCAGCAACGTTTGACAGCGGGAACGATCGGAGACGGAGCATTGTACTCCTCTACAGTAGCAATATGGCCGTTCTTGCCAGGTTCTCACATGCTAATAACTTTAGGAAACTATTAGCAAACCCACCGTATGAATGTTTCTGAACAGATGAGACTCTATTAATTTGTACTGTAGCAGAATTTTAAAAAAGGGCATTTATATAGAGAGAGTGACGGGGGCACTTAGCACGGCTGGATGTGTGTTTAGGGAAAAGGAAGGTTTACTCGCGAGTCCAGATGCCTTCACAACATGTTTCAGCTGCTTCTTTCTGATCCACCTTCTATGATCCATTCTATGATCCATTTTACTGCAAAGAGCAAAACCAGCAAATCACCTATAAAACCAGAAACCAGTAATTATGGCCAATGGAGGCCGCTCAGCGGACAGACGGAAGGGGTAGACCCGGAGCTGGCATGGAGATCAGGTGGCATCGCTGATCAGTGGTTACCGCGGCTTCAGCTTCCACAGACTAAACAAGAGAACAGATTTAGGAAAAGCTCCATATCGCTCCATTACTAAAGCAATAAAATGGTCATGTGTCTTATGTGAGGTAGGCACCAATGGGGTATTAACGCGGGGCAAACCAAGGCAGGCAGGGAAGGACGTGTAACTGTACAGAATGAGTTCATTTCGGATGCAAAGTTGTTTTTTTTTTCTCCCCGATGGTTGAGTTTTACTAATAAAATCTGTTCTGTGTCTGGTTAATACCCCGGCCTGCCCTGCCGGATCACTGCACGTTCTTCATGGCTGACCCCCCAGCACCTGATTACATGTCACCAATGGGGTCACCGCAGCGGGGAGCCTGGTTCAGGTGGGTGTGTGGGGCATTTGCGGTGGTTGTCTGGGGTACCTCCAGTGGGTGGAGTACGTCCAGAGGGTGGGGTACTTTGGTCGCGTAAGTGGGGCTCCCACAATAAGGAACGTCACCGAATGCTAGGTAACTGGGCAGAAATGGTGCACAAAGAGGCAAGGACCCGCGTGGCACAATGACATATTTTAGACCAATAGAAATCCAGCCTGTTGGCGGTAACTTTCCCGTGCTTTCTATGGGAGGCTGCACACGCCAGTAAACATGTTGCCTGACATTCCCCGGAACCCGTGTTCGAAGCGGTGACTATCTCTCCTTCTAACCCTTCCGCGCCGCAGTCTTAATGCGCCAGAAATCTCTGTAAATCTGTGACCTGAACTTTGTTAAACTTTGTTAAATTGTCCCAGTTAGTCCAGTAACCCCCGACACCGGCACCAGTTTAAGGAGCACGCAGAGTCCCGACAGTTCTAAACGTTTCTTTTTATTACACAAAGAGCCCGAAGCTCCTGGTTGCGTCCGGGTTAGCGGTAGAAAAGGAGCACCGCCGATTCGGTGATCTCCTTGCTGGAGCTCCAGCCGCTTCGCGTCCCGTACCCGTTCCAGTCGTACGAGGCGAAGTCCCCGCACTGGATGGGGTTCCCCTCCGGGAAGAAGGTTCCTCCGATGCAGTGCTGCAAGAGTGGAGGCCAACATTGAAGGTGCGGGGCAGTAATATCTGCCTAATAATTACCCCAGCTCCGTCCTGCACCATGTCATTAAATATTCATAGGAAAGCGACAACACATTATGTCATACATCACCCTAACCTTTGGGTGACCTGTCACAGGGGGTAATATCTCATATAATTCGGCTATAGCAGGGAACGTGGCAAACTGACTTATTACGTGAGTGGCCAATGGGAGCCATGTGGTCATGTGACAGGGGAGCCCCTTAAAAAATGGCAAGCCTTAGTACCAAGTGCAGAAGTCTTTCATTGCGCGTTTCCTGTTATCAGCCCCACGACCTCTGACCTGTCCTCTGACCTCTGACCTGCAGTAATTTATTCTGAACTGTACCGACCTTTGACTTGTTCCGGGTGATGGTACAGAGTTAGCCGAGACCGGGCCTTTGGGAAAGGGGCTAGTGGGCTACCTCAGCTGGTGGTGACACCGAGAATAGAGCTTCCCGCCCGACATGTTTTATTAAAACACACTGTAGAGTTCCAGTGAAGCTACGGCCGGTTTTTGTGAGCACGGGGCCTCGAGCACTTGGCTTGCGTATGTTGGGTGCTCACTTTTTGGGAGCTGCCATACTTACATGTTCAGTATTGCAGCCGGTCACTTTCATCCCTGGACACAGAGCCTGCGCGGTCCTTTCGGTGTTAAAAACTCGGAACTGGACGTATCCGGCAGTAAACTCATCTGCCGAGAGAAAGGGAGCTTGGTGTGAGCAGCCAAACGGGTGCCTCTGAGGCTCATTCCCAAACCTCTCTCCTTACTTTTTCCATTGGGGGAGTAGTAGTTGGCCGTCTTCTCTGCGTTTCCAACGTCGTACACGACGGGCACAGCAGGTCCGTTGTTGGTCAAGCAGCTGCCGGTGTTGTACTTCACTGGGTATTTCTGCGGAAAGACAGAAAGACGTTTTATGGAGTCTTTAATGTCGGCCGTTTAACCTGGAGACAGTTCCTTCAGCCTTGTAGCGGAGGAAGACACGTACACGTGTGATCCAAGATGTGCTGTAGGGATAATTATGATAAAATATGGAGGGGAAACCCAAATGTTTTATCAAAATATTACAAATTGTTGGTGCTATTACCGTAATTTGTGTAGGAACCCCCCCCCAAACAATATAAAGATACTCTAGATGCATTATCAAAATGTCTCATTCAAAATGAGATATCAGTGATTTTAGTCATTGACCAGCGATGAAACTCAAAAAGTTATAAAAACAGAAACTGCCCATCTATCAAGGATCAACATTTTTGACCGGTTTGACCATTAAAAAAACGAATCTTCAAAAATGAGTAATATCATATTCCCAAGATATAAACACACATAACACATACGTGAGATATAATATATAATAATGTGTATAAGAGTTGATAAGTTTGTATTTATCAAATTCCTCCTGGTCGGGATGGTTGGGCCATAAATTTAAATAGGATCTACCCTACAAGGCTTCTACTTTCACCAAGAACTTCTTTGTTCTCCGTATGAAAAAAGATAAGAGTTCTAAACCTTTATGTGATTTTGTTTTTGTGCAACATACAATATGCTTTGATGTGCGATACACGTGCGATACACGTGCGATACACGTGCGATACACGTGCGATACACGTGCGATACACGTGCGATGAGTGTTAAAGCAGGTTGGTTGATCACCTTATACAGATGGAAGAGGTTCCCTCCTTCGGTGGATAAGAAACCATTTTCTGTGCGATATCTCAGCAGAGCTGCTTCTTTCCACTTTGAAAGCGGGGTCAGGTTGGGCACGTGCCACAGGCTCAAGTCTTTGGCCGGGATGTCATAATAACCTGGGTTCTAGAAGATGAAGGTGCAAAGTGATTGGTACAGGGATCCGGGTTCTGTGCACAGCTCCAGGACCTGATAACCCCAGCTCAGAACATTCTTCGCCCAGGAACAAGATCATCTACTAAAACCTGGACCTTCAGAACCTAAAAGATCTGGGAATGGGGATCAAGAGATTATAACCAAGGTTGAGGGTAATGACCCTGATGACCACGAGATTAGCGCCCCCCAAAAAAACAAGAACCTCTACATGTAACTCAAGAGGAACCCTTCAGAGCAACACGTGATGCGGTAATACATTATTACGCTTTAATTCTCTCTGCCCAGCGCCCAGGACCGTTTTGTACCTTGTAGTCGTCGCTGGTGGCTCCTGACGCTTGTCCGAACGTGGCATAGTTTGCCCAGTTGCCGTCTCCCTCTGGGTAATTAATTGAGTTCCCCTGCTGGCTCGACCAGCGGTCCCCGACCGTGCACTTCCCGTACATGTTGTTCTCGTGGACGCTGGCCACTAGCGTCCAGCCCCCGCCGTTGGTCGTCATGTCGCAGAAGGTGTGGTACATCTCATTGTCGTTGGTGACGAGGGCGTATATCCCATCTGGGGTGATTTCGGTACATTACACGGGATCTTTCTTACCCCCCAAATCCTCTCCGTCCCGGTTAGTGTCGGCCCCTCGATGTGCACCTGTCCTTTGTCTGGGGATTTGTGGGAATGGAGCGCCACGGGATGATAATAATGGTATACAGTAGGAGTCACATTGTAGTTTGACATAAACCTAAAATGTCCTCCATTCCTGCTAGGGGGGGTGGTTATCCGTGGCGGACCCTTCTGTGCTTTTGGATGGGTGGTTCATAGCCTGAAACACCCGTTTTCTTGCCTGGTACCTGGTTTGCCCCATTTTTTTCTGCCTAAAAGTGTGCCGGGAGAACTCCCGGTTAGTCCCCGGGTGCTCTCCCCGAATCCCCATGAGGCGACATAAAATGGAATTATTCTCCTGTTTTTACTCACCCTTTGCATCCTTGTTTAAGTCTTTGATGTCCTTGCAGCTTCGGTACCAGTAGGCGCTGCCACCGGTGGGCTCCTGGCAGAATCCCTGGGCTAGTAACAGTGTGAGCAGTAAAAGGCTGGGCTTCGGCATCTTGCGCTGAGTATGGAGTATAACAGATTACAATCCGACACATTCCCAGCAACCCTGAAGCTGCGCGTTCCCCGGGCCCTGCGCCTTCGGAGCCGCCGTCCCCCTTACCTGCTCAGAGGTCCAGGCTGGTTTGAGCTCTTCGCTTCCACAGATGAGACCTTTTTATAGAGATCCTTGACTCTCAAACTCGTCCACCTACATTCTTTGGAATAACCTGTTTGAGTCGATACCCGGTATGTAAACCAGTTAATCAAACATGGGGGCATTTCCACCCTTCCCCGTAGCTAATCTTTAATCCAAGCTGACAAGAGGTCCTTGTGTGTCTTCTACAGAAGGGCGCAGGCGGAACAATGTGGGCACGAGGGTCTGAAACCAGATCATTTTTCTTGTGTTTGCCTTTGGCTGGACGCGCAAAGTACATCGACCCGGGAGGAGGGACCTTTAACATGAAGATGCTTTACGTCCCGGCGTGCTGCGGTCCTTACTCAGTCCTTACTCAGTCGTGGATCATACATGGAGAATATTATCACTCCTCATTGACTCGTTGTGATGTCATTGCTGAGTCCGCGACCGAGTCCGCTCCACGTACCTCTGCATCCGTTGCCCCACCATTAGGCTACGTTCCACAGATGCTAGCCGTGTCCGTGTAGGTTTCACTTCTCCGTTAAGACGCTTCATGGTTCTGTGTTTGTTCTTCTCTCACACCCGGGGCTGGTCCGTGTGCATTCCTCTACTGAAGGCTTTTGTGACAGCTGGAGGTAGGATTTGTGGTCATTGTGTTTGGAGCAGATTTAGATTCTTAGAAACGATATTTCTGCTGTAGGGAGTGCCCGGCCGCCTTCTTGCACAATTCGGCCATGCGCGGCCCCTCCTAAACCCACATTCTTACATCTTCATGGATTAACGCGAATTTGGCGTTGAGCTACAGGCAGCTCTGGGTCCCATCGTCCTTCAGTTTTATATCTTCCTAGTGAGGGAGATACTCCATTCTTTTCATGGAGTTCAGTAAACCAACGACTTGGCACGGGATGGGTACCAGAAATGTTTTATTCCATAAGAGCTCAACCTACTACCGCGACCACCATCTGTGGCTCATCGCTCCTTATACAAGCCAGAGAGCATATAATATGAGGAATATACAGGGATATAACGGGTTATAAGGACGGGATTAGTATATAATATGAGGAATATACAGGATATAACGGGTTATAAGGACGGGATTAGTT
>VKOC01000477.1:0-10628 GCA_009364415.1 Spea multiplicata
GGCTGAATGGGGGCCGATCTGCTGGCAGTTTCTATGTTTTTATGCTTTAGATAGCAGGACTCCCCCGTACCCCGTTAAGAACAGCCCTACTTCCCTATCCCTGCTTATCTCCTGCTACCTATTAAGGGACATTTTGGAAAGAGAGGTCATAAAGCAGTGGTTCTTAACCTGGGTTCGATCGAACACCAGGGGTTCGGTGAGTCAGTCTTGTGGGTTCGGCGGAGGTCAAGACACACACCCGACTCATATGATTCGTGATGACACGCCCCGCTTGTCCATCATTGGCTGCAGGTGATAACGCCACATCGCTTGGCGCCTATCTGTGCTGCAGGGAATTTGGTGCACCCAGTAGTCGAATTGTAACTTTCGTGATGGTACGTCGTGTGATTTCTTTCTTAATATTTTAATGGTTTTGTTCTTAATGGTTTTGTTCATTTTGTGCACCTATATACCTATGTATAAATATATACCTATGTTTTGAATTTGAATAAATCATATTTTATTTTTCAAATTAAGAAGGGTTCAGTGAATGCGCATATGAAACTGGTGGGGGTCAGTACCTCCAACAAGGTTAAGAACCCTTCATAAAGCCTCCGATGGAGGTCGGCAAGCAGACCGCAGACCCCCCCCACACACAATAGCAGGGGCATTAAAAATCACTATTGTCTTCGGCTCGAAAGACACGGCAGATCCCCTGGCAACAGAAAGTGGGTGATCTATAAACGTCTCCATCTGTCACTAACGCCATATTACAAGGTCCCGCGGACCACCTAGAAAAAAACGTCTGGGGGTCTGTACTCCAGGTAGACTTTGGGGACTTAGCCTTTTGCTAGAGCCGGCAAGATTTTGGGAATGGACTCGGGAGACCACCGGGGGGTCTATAACTCCTAAGCGCAGCGATATGCGTGACAGACAGCAGCCGGGCTTTAACATTTCCAAAATGAGATACTTAAGGTTCTTAATGAAACCTCTAGAAACCGAACCCAAATATGAAAAGATTGAAATAATGATTAATATTCACAGCAAACCTGAACGTGATTGTGTAATAAAAAAAGAACCTGCCTACAGGTCGGCCCCATCCGGCCCCCGTCTAGTCGCCCGTTTCTCCTGCTGTAAAGACTCAAACCTTAATCAGTCGTTGGTCTCGTCTTAGATTCAGGAGCCGGATGTCTATCCCATGCATGTTTAATACCCTCACTGTATTACCCTCTACCACCTCTGCTGGGAGGCTGCTCCACTTATCCACACCGCCTCAGTAATGTAAGAAAAGTAATTGTTTATTAATATTATTATAAGTGCAGGGATCACAGGACTTTTCCATGAAAAGAGGTCATCCGGTGGCTTTATTTTAAGTGTATCCTTTACAGGACGTAATCCCCCCCACATTATCCCCATTAAGCTAAACCCCCTTGCCAAGCATGCCATATGCCTATGTCACGACAGCTGGGGCTTAGGAGACAGGAAAATCCCGGACAGATCCGATTCTCTTAATACGGGCTACTGGTAACCCTGCCCAACAAGTGCCGCACGGAACCTGATTAATTACGGGCAGACGTTAACCCTTTCCGTTCCAAAAGGGTGAGCATCGCCACAACCCCCCTCTCCCTGCTCGAAGAGCCCCCACAGGAGAATAAAGAACAGCGGCCCGCGTTATTAACTGCAGGTCACGGCACAATACGTTGGGTTATATGCTATATATCCGGCGTTAAGGAGATTAAATGCCTCGCTCAGCAAAACCCGTTTTATTTCCCAGGCCAAATTGCACCGACGTTACGGAGACCGGAGGCCCAAGGACCTACCGGAGCTCTACGGCCCATCAACCCGACATGACCAATGATGTAAAGAGAGTATGGGATGTGTGAGTGAGTGCCCGCGGGCAGTACTACCACTCAACACTTCGCCATAGAAACAAATAGTCGGGCAACGAGACGGGGACTCTGCAGAGGTAACGCAAAGCCAGCCGGCACTCCGGCAGTTAACAAACAACTATTATCGATATTAATTATTCCCGTGTGTTCCCTGAACACCCACTCGTAATAAACGCCGGCAAGCCGATAATGCATGAAATTATCATAATATCAAAATTATACCAGTCCTGTAGGGCTATACTTGCCAACTGCTATGAATTTCTAGGTGCAGTCCTTCGCTGTTCTTAGTTCACTCAGCTGTTGTTTTTTAAAGGGTTAATAGACAATGATCTGAACATCTTCATACATAAATATTCGTATGTGTTACTTTGAAGGTATGGTGGTCCTACGGGGGTCCTCTCCTCAATACGTAAAGAAATAATTGTCAGTATTATAGATCGATGGATTATAGGCGTGGGGTTTGACTCGGAGTCTCTGGGTGAAGTCCGGCATCCCCAGGGTCTCCTGGTCAATTTCTTCTTTCTGCAAGGAGGCGGGGATGTTTGACCACGCCCACTCCATTCTCAATTCCCCCACCTAGTTCCCTCTGTGGCTGATTGAAAGGGCTAGACACACCCCCTGGCAAAGCCACTCCCTCAAAAACGGGTACAGCTAGCCTGCCCTGGGCAGTTCCGAGGTGTAATTACACGTCAGGCTAAAAATCCAGGCCTGGCCCATAATGACGAGCTTTTAGTAGGGCTTTTATTTAGGGGGTCTACTCACTAAAAGGTTGAGTGGTCAACTTGACTACAGTCCTCAAATCCTAGCGCCCTCAGTGCACAAAATGTTACACTATGTTCAATAACTTGCATGTCCTTGCCTGAAACTTGCAAAATATATACCCCCCTCACAAGAGAAGGAAAGGGTTAAACAATTAGGACAAAAAAATCCTATGGTAGATATGGATGCCAGGCTATGCCCCCCCACTGTTTTTAGTGGCTTGGGGATTTAGACACGGCTTGGGGGTCCCGTGGGGTTTTATATATCTGCAGAGGATTGGGCGAGAAATCTGCCCCCCCCCGATGATTTTATTACACCTCTCCCCATGCGTTATGAGCAGCGGAGGTTATGTTGTATTCGTGGCAGTAAGTTGTGTTTCTAAATTTGTGTTTTTGTTCGGATCCTTCAGGAGATTCTTGATTACATATCGCAGAGTATACTGAACGTGGGGGGTCTTTTAGTCCAGCGGGGGGATTAATGGATCCCCCATAAAGCTATTCACGTCTCGAGCGCATTATACGGGTACCCAGACCGGAACAATCCCCCTCGTCGTGGAAGGCGGTGTACGATTTGTGGACGCGCTTTATCCACAGACCCAAAGTTTCTATATTATTTATTGCACGAGGTTACATTTACAAATCACGCAGCATTCGGAGCAAACTGCCGGAAAACCTACAGCGTCGGCGGAACGCGGAGCGCCGGGCCGCCTGTCCTTGGGGGATTTGTATTACAGACAGAAAATATAGAAAAATATCAAAGTGCCGAGATTCTGGATTCTGTACAGACAGAATTCTATATCAAACGGACAGGGCAATCTTCGCTTTTCTTATGAGACTGCTAAAGCTTTGTGTGTGGGTACCACCTCGGTCTGAAGACGGTCCTACGCAACCACTACCTCTTTAATCTTAATAAAAAACATGTATTATTATATAAATTCAATCATAAATTCATTTTTTTAAAATTTTAAAGCCACTTCTGCATAATGGGGATCTGGTGCTGCCGCAGAGACAGTTTACTTGGTTATTTAAAATAAATTGTAGTATTTTAACAGATTTGCATTGGTTTCCGAGGTCTCTTTATGCCGCGGTTGCTGTGCGGCGTCGCGGTCCCTGTTGGGTTAATGGTTCAGGGCTACATGGTTACTCGATAGAGCGAAGCCCCTGCTGACTTAATGGTCGAGGTCTATACAGTTACTCTGGGGCCCTGCTGGGTGAGTGCATATAACATACATGCGATATAAGCGCCCGCGGCTCGCGCCCCGGGCCGGCGTGGATTGCGATATATCTGTTACATGTTAACAAAAGTAACCGCAGGGCGCATGGTGATGAACCTCCTAACGCCGCGGCCACTTCTCGCCTCCGAGGGACCCGCCAATCACAGAGCAGAGACGTGTGAATAGATTTCTACATCGACGGGTTTTAAAGGGTGCATAGTTTTAGGGATCGGGCGGTATCTGTCCTCTCCAGGGGTTGAAGCATTAATGTGCATTATTTGGTGACCTTCCCTCAATCCACAATCTATGAGTGGCAAGCGGTCCCAGGGACCCCTCATCAAATGATGCATATGTAATAAAAAATGTACTTTTCTAAGGGAGAAGCTGCAGAGCTGAAGCTTCACAGCCCCTCCATGGTCTGAGGGTCCTTGCCACTGAAAAGCATCAATGGGTGGGCTTTTAACGCCTGTGCGCAGGGTCTTGATAGACCCCTGTCCTCCAGCTTTCACCGAGACAGCACCTTCTGCGCATAAGCTGAGGGTGAACAAAGGGGCAAATACACATGGGGGGTATTCTGGGGGGTATGCAAGAGGGACACCATGTACATTTAAAGGGACCTCTCCGCCATGGTATGCATTAAGTTGCTTTTGTAAGGGTAGAAAAAAACACGAGAACAGAAAATTGATGAAATAATGCTGATTCTGCCACATTCAGCCACCAGTCGCTGCAAGCGAGATATTTCCAAAGGCGTTATTCTGAATGAATGAATTTTGTTCTCGTAAAGCCGTGACCTCCCGCAGTGACTCCTCTATATATAAAGGTAGAGATCGCGTTAATAAACCCGCACTCTCACATATGGGCCGAAAATGATCTAAATAAGACTTTTGTCTGCGTCGGCCGTGCCTTTAGATTTATTGAGTTGACAGTCAAGCCGCGAGGAATCAAAAACACCGGGAAACGGCCGTTACTTTTTGGACATCATGTGTGTTACTCTGATTGATTCCTCTTTAAAAGCCATTTAAAGCACCGCCGTCATCTTATAGATGTATAGATCAAGCATGGCTGCCTCCAAACTATTCTTCCGGTGCGTGGAGCAGAGGATTCCTGTCTGCGGGAAGATCGACTACTTGTGTGTCAGGGCTGACAAATAACACGAATCTGTCATATTTTCCATTAGAGACGCGACAGTAAAAGCCATGGAACAAAAACTTACAGGGGAGCTGCCACCAAATACCTATTCCCAGTATCAGATTCAAAATACCCTGACTCCTTCTCATACTGCCTGTGGGGAACAGTAGAATGGCTCAGTCTTAATCACCCAGTCAGACACCTATGGAGGATGGACTTCATTAGCATCGCCATAAAGCATCAGCTCAGTGTGGTGTTTGAGCCAGGAAAGCCACCCAAAATATCTCATGACTGACAGCGACGGCGGCTCCAGGTCAGCAGATAAAGGGAGTTTATTGGAGCAAAATTATATAAAACCAGGTTTTTGTAGATAGTGACTATCATAACTGTATACAGTGCTGGGGGTTATATTACTGTATACAGCACTGGGGGTTATATTACTGTATACAGCGCTGGGGGTTATTACTGTATACAGCGCTGGGGGTTATATTACTGTATACAGCGCTGGGGGTTATATTACTGTATACAGCGCTGGGGGTTATATTACTGTATACAGCGCTGGGGTTATTACTGTATACAGCGCTGGGGGTTATTACTGTATACAGCGCTGGGGGTATATTTGTAGACAGTGCTGGGGGTTTATGTTATGGGCCCCCCTCTTTATCTATGAAGCGATGTGGGTTCAGCTGCGTTGTGTGGAATTGTGCAGCGATCCGGTGAGTCAGATCCATCCAGTTCCGGCGCGTTAATGAATTAAGCTCCCCGATGGGATCATAAAGAGAATTTCATGCGTTTTTGTGTCGCCTCCAAAATAAACATTTCAGAAACCAACTAAAAATGGTATTTTCTGCGGATAGAATTATCTTATTATTAAAGAATTACTTTTTTTTTTTAAATCCAACATCGCAGCAGCTGCAGCATCTCCCTTATCGGCATCATTCATTCGCCAGCTTCGTATGTAGATTTTGTTGGAAATAAATCCTCGTCTCGGAAACGAATTATCGGAAACGTCCCCAAAAATATCTGCGTTGGCCTCGCAAGTCTAGAGAGACCTTTTCATTCTCCTGCTTCGTGTTTTCGTCTCGCTCGTTTGTTCTCGGTTTTTGGGACCTCGTTCGCTGCCAGATACCCACCTTTTATTATTTAACCTTCTTTCGGAGCACAGGACCGGCTCTGTGTTCGTTTGGCGGTTACCCATCTTGGTTTACAATAAACCCCCGCCTGGCTTCTTGAGAGACCGTTGTTTTTGTACACTTAGGAGAAGTTTCAAGACTTTTTCTGGACGGTACTTAAAGGTACTTATCGTAACGTTACACCTGCCGAGATGCCAAAGGCCAATGCTGCTGCTCGCTGGCGGAAAACCAACGACACGTCCCCGGACAGAAGAGAACCCAAAGCTTTCCAAAATTCCATTTGTGTGTTTGTCTCGAAGAAAAGTTACCGAAATGGGAGAAAAAAAGAGATGAAAGACTCGGACCGCTGGCAAACGTGGAATGTTGAGTCGAAAAATTAACGAATCCACAAAGTAATCATTTTGGAACACTAGACGTATTACACATCGTTGAAGTCTTCTATGGCCTTCAAGCTTCCTGTGAACATCGAGGTCCTTAAGACATGAAAGACTCGGACCGCTGGCAATCGTGGAATGTTGGGCTTAATTGAGTCGAAAAATTAGCGAATCCACAAAGTAATCATTTTGGAACACTAGACTTATTACACATCGTTCTATGGAGAACCTAGATTTGGCCTTCAAGCTTCCAGTGAACATCGAGGTTCTTAAGTCGTAGAAACTACAAAATTGTCACTTTACAAAATAACAAAGAAAGTTTTGACTGACATCGGAGGTTTTCTCATTTTTAGGATAGGGTTTATTGAGTTTTGCCCTTCTGCGTATGTCCGGCAGCCTTCTGAAGATAATGGTAGCTCACGGTCAGGCCAGGACAGGCCGTTGGCAGCTGTCTGGTGGACCGGTGCCTGGCCATGCCTTCCTGCTGGCCTTAAAGGGAAAGGGCCAATTTTATCACTGTACCGGCTTATTATACCACATGATGTAATCCGAAAGGATTACATCATGTCGTATCAATTCTGTTGCAAGGTGCGTGTCTGCAGGTGAAACCGTACTGAATACAATGTTTCCCTCGACTCTAAATTTCTCTACAGCCTTGCGTTTGTAATGCTGGCAAGCGCTGCGTCCAATGCTCATGTGCGTGGTCGGCCAAGAGCCTTCGGCTACCAGCTCATGACACTCATTGTGCATTTTGGCCGAGCATTCACTGTCTGGAGTCATGGTAGTCGCAGTTCAACCGCAGTTGAAGAGCTGCCTTCTGGCTACGCGGTAAAAAAATAAATAAAATTCTACCGCAGAAAATTCTATTTCGGATTCTAAGCCGGGTAAAATAAAGCGCCTCTCGTTAAAATATAGTCCTGAATCTTGGCTGTCGTATCGATCCCGAGAAAATCTAGTTACATGCGTGGGCCTCCTGATCCGGGGCTAATTATCAGACGCACCGGGCTTTCCGAACCCTGTAGGTCTCTCCTGCTCCCGCCCTGA
The DNA here is from genome assembly GCA_009364415.1 of Spea multiplicata. Taxonomy (NCBI): domain Eukaryota; kingdom Metazoa; phylum Chordata; class Amphibia; order Anura; family Pelobatidae; genus Spea; species Spea multiplicata. The sequence goes on from VKOC01000477.1 coordinate 7,520, forward strand.
CAAATCCGAGCCGGAGACCGACGTCGACCTGATGATAACGTACATCGCAGCGATAATCTATCACGTCGTCTCCCACGTCTGCTGTTGCTCAGATAACGTCCCAGGAGCTCTGCTGCTTCCAGTAAGAAGACGCGGCGCCGCGTGCGGAATATTAACGTCCTCCCTGCCATTAGCAGATGACACTGATGCAGGAGGCCTGCGGGCTGAGATGATCCAGGCCAAGACGGCAATGAAATTACAGCGAGCCCCCCCCCGAAGTCTCAAAGCACTCTGTCTCTTAAAGCTGCCGGCGGATGTTCATGGCGGAGATGCCCGCCACTCTGTTTTAATTAAGGCACTTCTCCATCTGTCAGTTGGAGGTTACTGTTAAAGATCGACTGATAACAAAGTATTGACCCAGCGTCTACCGGGACTAATTTATTTATTGAAGTCTGTTATCCGTCGGCTGCAGATAGCGTCGTAGGAGGAAGGGGGGGGGGCGGTTAAATGGCCAAAGACGGAATCGTCCTTTACGAAAGGAATACTAAAATATCTCCTGGGTTGGTTTAAGAAATCTTATCGGTTTAGGGCCGCGGAATCTTCTTGATTAAGTCAGAGATTGGTCAACCACATGCGACCTCGTTGACCAACGGGTTAATCGCCTACTTAACCGGATACATCAAACTTTATGAAAGAAGTTATCACGATTTACTAATACCCCGGGCGAACTTCAAGAAGATCCAAGAAAGGGTGGAACGACTCTCCTAACTTTGGAGAAACCCACCCCCATGACCTGTAAAAGGTTCTGCTTCATTTTGGTTGAAACGTTGACCAAGTGTTCTAGAATGTCCGGGAATTCCAGATAACGCCGTTGACGCCATTCTTTTAGTCTGGAAAGTACTATTTGGTTTCACTCGGCCAGATAACCAGCTTTTTTTATCACTAATCTCTGAGTATTTGCTAACTGGGACCTTTCCGTGAGCAGGTAAAGTGTCCAATCACTCGAGACAACCTAATAAACCAAAAGACCCTCAGCTTGCGCGAAAGCCTCCTGGGTTCCCGAGCTTTCAATCATCAAGTATGACCTCAAAGTGATGATTGATGGTTTTATTTCCCAAGAGGCTTTGCAGCAGTCAGTTAAAGTTGATGCTCATTAGGCTGATGCTTTTTTTTTTTGTTAAAAAACACTATTTTAAAAAAATCTAAATATCTTTTATTTTTATAATGTTTCTGACCTTTAAATTTCATGTTTTTTTGTGCTGGGGGGAGATACGGCATACGGGAGCCCCCCGGCCTTATTTTGGGGGGTCCATTTTGCATGCACTCCAGTGCATTTTACTGCTTGCAAATCGGTGCAGGCATTCTTTAATTATTGGCGTTCCTCTGTCTCATTTAGCTCCTCCCCCTGCTGCCGCCACACTAAACAGGAAGTGTACCGCGGTATGCTACTTGCACATGCTCAGTAGAACTCCCATTTTAATGGGCATGGTAGCAGCCAATCACAGCTACCTGAACACTTATTTTTGCACGCATTTGTGTGATTGGATGCTGCTGCTACAGGAACGTTACTGAGCATGTGCAATAAGTGTACATAGGAAAGCTGGGGGAGGGGCTAAATGAGACAAAGGCTAATTTTTTTAACTCCAATAACTAAAGAATACCAGCACCAATTTGCATGCCGGGGAATTAATTGCCATAATTGCAAAATGTGCCCCGACATGCAATAAAAACTAAAAAAATAGAATTTGAGGGCTACGCTGTCCCTTTAAATGGCAATACAGGCTCTTTGGTGTTCTGGCTCCGCCGGGGGCAGATGTAGTTCTGTGCTTCTGCTTGAGGAGTCGGTGACACCGCGGGGGGCTCCTTCCCTCCGACGCCAAACGGATCAGGATTACGCGGGAATCCCAACTCTCATAGCGTTAATCCTCTTAAAGGCACAGTGACCCCAAAACGCCTGTCACTCAAAGACAAGACAACAAAACAGAGCGCTTTCCCCTTACAGACAAAGCAGCTTTCATTCTCGCTGGGATTCCCCTAAATACCACGTAATTAAATGTATTCATCGCTAAGTGATATACGTTAACTCTTTCTGTCTCCGCAACAGTCGGAAATATACCACGTTCTCCGAATTTGCGTTTTTAGTAATGTTTCCAATGACTGGTATTTATTTTTTTCCTTTTTTTCGGCAGTGCGACCAGTACAAAAAAGGAATTATTTCGGGATCGGCTTGCAAGGATTTGTGTGAGGACCACAGCCTGGTCTTCCAGCAATGCCTATCATCCTCACCCAGGCACCAGGTATGCATTGCCATAGCAGTAAAAAAAAGGCAACAAAAGAAAATAATAAATGGCCTTAAGAAAAAGCGGGGGAAAAATGCATCCACGACCTCTTTTCTTGTCAAATCACACACAACTATAAATAAACATGAACAATACTAGTAGAAGCAAGTCAATTCCATCATTATTTGAAATAATAAATAATAAAAAAATGAAATAAATAAACCCCGTACGTTTTTGTGTAAAGTCCTAGAAATTTTGGAAGCAGCAATATCCCTGAGAGTCATTAAAGGTTTTATTGGTCTACATATTTTTTAATTATTTTTAGTCAATAAACTTATGAAAATTTTTTTATTATATATAAGGCAATAGTATGGTCTATTGCTTTTTAATAATAAGTATTCTAAAAAAATGGGATTTTGTGTGCTCCTCACTGTCTCGGGTAACGCATGTCCACCACCTCCATCTACAGGTCTACAGAAGGCATCGTGGAAGGACAGAGAGGTCATCATCAAATGCGGGGTGGAGGAGACCCTGAAGGTGGAAAATAACCCCGACGTGGTTTCTCGGCGAGAACTTGTACTTTTTGATAAACCGACGCGAGGGACCTCGATGGACGAATTCAAGGAGATGCTGCTGTCTTTCTTAAAAGTAGGTCCTTTACGGTCGAGATCGCTGCCCTGTGGTGAGAGCGTCTCGCGTGACAATGTCAAGGAGAGAACAGGCTGTCTCGGTTCTTCTTTTCACGTGGTGTTTTTTTTTTTTTTCCTTTCGACTTTGTGGATGAGAAAAGCGTCGGCCCAAGGAAATTCCCGTAGAGTAATTTCTTTAATTTATTTTTCAATAAAATAAAC
>VKOC01000477.1:10728-22237 GCA_009364415.1 Spea multiplicata
GTTTAATTAATATATAAAAAAATGACGTATAAAAAAATGACTTGTATAATATTAATGTTTTTTCTCTTCCGCGTCCGACAGGCTAATTTGGGGGACCAGACATCGCTTACGGTCTTGGTGAGCCGCATTCTGGTCATGGCCGACGTGAATGAAGACGGGAAGGTGTCCCTGGCGGAAGCCAAGTCCATTTGGGCTTTACTGCAGCTCAACGAGTTCCTCCTGATGTTGTCTCTGCACGAGAAGGAACACGCCGCCCAAATGCTGGGACACTGCGGCGACCTCTACGTCACGGAGAAGATCCCCCACGACTCTCTGTACGGCGCCCAAATGCCCGCTTTCCTCGAGACGTTTCTGCCCGCGCCCATGCACAGAGTCGTTTACCAGTGGTTCGCTCCCGCGTGGCCAAGGAGGGCCAAGATCGCCATCGGCCTCCTGGAGTTCGTCGAAGAGATCTTCCACGGGACGTACGGCAGCTTCTTCATCTGCGAGCCCAACTTCAAGAACGTCGGCTACAACGAAAAGTACGACTTCAAAGTGGTGGACCTGCGGAAGGTGGCCACGGAGATGACCATCAAGGGGTTCCTCAAAGGCCGCCACTGCGAGCAGAACTCGGACTGCACCTTCGGAAGGGACTGCACGGCCGCTTGCGACAAACTGATGAAACAGTGTAAAAATGATGTCATCCAGCCGAACCTGGCCAAAGCGTGTAAGCTGCTCCAGGACTACCTGCTCTACGGCTCCCCGTCCGACCTCAGAGAGGAGCTGGAGAGGCAGCTGCGGACTTGCATGACGCTGAGTGGCTTGGCCAGCCAAATGGAGGTCCACCATTCTCTGGTGTTAAATAATCTGAAGACTCTGCTTTGGAAAAAAATATCCAATACCAAATATTCCTAAGCGTTCTCGTAAAGACGGGAAGCGTTTCGTTTCCTTCAACTAACTTTTTGGACGTCGGAGAGACGGCGGGCAGCGCTCTCCCTCGAAACGTCCGACGGTCGCCGTGACGCCCACAAAAAATACCGCAGTATATATTTCCCACGAGCTGAGGTCTAACGGGCCTGAGAGATATCAGTATTCAGAGCGCTCCGACGTCCCGTCCGGCTGATACCGCGTCACCTCTCCACTCGCTGTGCAAAGTGCTGTTTTCCCGCGAACGCTCCAAATGTAAATAAATGGCTTTTACGTGACGTTTTCTGGGAAATTTAAATTCCTTTGTACGTTTTTTTTTTATGGTTTTCTTGGGTATTTAGACCATGCAGCCGCACATACATTTTCTGCTTTGTGGCAGGAGGCATTTAGCTGAACGACCTCACAGATCGTCATTCGCAGTCTTAACGTGGGAAGCGTTCATTTTTTTGGGTAACATTCAAAGGAACGAGACGTGTATCGCGCCACTCGAAATGATTTCCATGGCAACCCCTGATGCCTGGCTTAACACCGCTCATACATTCTATTAATAATTCATCTCTTTAGATAAAAAGCTCCCTTTGTGCTGTTATAGAGGGAAGTAAATACGATGAACCCTCATTTAGTTAAAATTGTCATAACGCCTCTTCAACACTGACCAATCGTTCTCGCTCCTCATAACGCCCCCCCCCAGTATCCGTGCGTAGAGCGATCTAGCCAATTGTAACTGTTGATTTCAACAAAAAAAGTACCAGACTTTCAGTAAGTGGTCTGTAGGTACGGGGTAAATCATAGGTTGTCTGGGGGGATTGATAAGACTTGCCCCCCTGTAATTGGACTGTATACCCCTTATCGCTATACCATTTGGCTACGCGGTCTCTCCTGCCGCAGCATCTGCTTTTCAAAGAGCCAAAAGCTTTTAGTTTTAAGTGCTTTTGGTAAATAGCGAAAAATGGCCAATACGCGTCTGCCCTCTTGTGGCTAAAGGTGAGAACTACACTTTGTCCGAGGTCAGGACCAGGAGGATCACGAACGTCTACTCGGTTCAATTGGAGATGTCTTTGCAGGGAGATGATAAAACTTTACAAGTTCAAGCGCCACGCAAAGATCTTCTTCGGAGATCACTTTATAAATCGCACTTTCCAGACGTGGGAATCCCTTACGCCTGGAACAAAGGAGCCTTCATCTTGAAGATAGAGGTGGTTTCTTTACAGTTGGGGCACTTACATCGTGGAATATGTTGGCAAGATGGCATTTCTTCCCTGAAGAAGCACCCCCCGCTTAGTGATTAATGATATCAACGAGCCACGATATTTATGTATTTAGAAGATCTTCATTCAGAACACATAGGGCTAATAAAGGTTACTGTATAGAGCCCCGGTGACGTAGGTTAGCCGGGGTTGTAGGTACCCACCATGTCCTCCATTCTAGCGCAAGTTTACTGCAGCTTTACCCGGAACCCAGATCACCTTCACGATCCCGCAGTCGGGCGATCGATTTGCGCCGTATTTTTAGGCACAATTTAGAAAGAATGGAGCCGGAAAACAGGAAGAGAATCCACACAAAAAATACTTAAGATCCAGATTTTATTAAATGTCACACAATGTATTTTTATTATATTCTTTTGCATTCAAATGACTCACCGTGCAAACGCCAAGCAGCAAAACAAAGGCATCACATGGGATAGGAGCGTGCGATAAGTCACCCCAAAAATGCCCTCACCTCCAAATCTCTTAAATCCAAATGGATTTAACTGAGGGTATCTACGCTGACTCTTGTGGTCCTAAACTCAGGGGGATCGGGGTGCAAAGCCTTAAAGGGACACTTCAATGTCCAGAAAAATAATTAAGTACTCGAGTGAGCAGGAAAACAGGGACGCCGCGTAGATTTAAAGGGACCTCAGCAATCAGGCACTTTCACGTTTCTATGAGCGTCCCTTTAAAAAAGCATCAACTAACCTCACGCTCGACAGCCGATAAAAACTACAACCCCCACAATCCATTTAACAAATCCTATTAACAGGACCGGTTTAGGATCTAATCTATAATCCAATACCCAAGAAATATTTCTCTGCTGCAGTTAAATGACCTCCGTTCTACACTTTACTTTCCCCCCATAAACAGGTCCGTCCAGCCCCAGCGTCTGCCTCCTACCCCCCCCACGGCAGATCTTGGCTTCTACGGCCCTTTTCCAAACCCTGTCCGAGGCTCTGCATTGGCGCGGCACGCGGTGAAAGAGCCGCCGCCGGAGGTCTGTTAGAAATTCTCCGAGCGCAGAGCTTCCATTAGCCGGCGTCTTTTGCCAATTAACGGCTTCTTTCTCCAGCCGGCAGCGAGCGCTCGGCTAATCGCACCTTTGGCCCCCCGATAACGCCGTTTAATGAGGAAATTTCCCAGCGTTTAGGAACAGACGGACTTTGTCAGGCGATTAATCTTCGCAGGAAGCTGACAAAAGTCGGGCTGTCGGACAAGCACAGAACGGCTTCACCGCGATGCCGTGCGGCCCCCAGGGGCCAAGAATACAGGGGCCGATACAAAAAGGCACTTTAACCATCATTAGCCCCCTTCTGTGCTTTCTATACGGCCGTCGCAGAACATAAACCCGCAAAACCATCATTCTACCCCCTCAGACCAGAAGAAAATATATGTCCGTGTCCTGCCGGGAAAGGCCAACGCCCCCCCCCATTACATAAATGGCATTTTATTCACGCCATTAGGAACCGATTGCCTAAATGAGTTTTGAAGAGCAGCAGCAACGCATGTTCTTTGTACAAAGTCCTGTCAGACCTCGGGACGACCAGACAAAACCCGGAAGCTTCTTTTGCAGAATACTCACCAAGTTTATTTACGCCTCCGGTCCCAACCTACAGAATATAGAGAGACGGATTTAGTCCACATGCGCAGTTAATGCAAAAGTCTACAATTATTCCTTTTCCATACGCATTTTTACATTTCTCCCTCTACCACTTCTGCTGGGAGGCTGTTCCTCTTAACTACCACCCTCAGTAAAGTAAAACTTCCTTCCATTCCATCTAATTTTAAGACCCTTTAGTTTTAGATTCTGGCCTCTAGTTTGAACATTTCTTTTCCTGCCCTTTATAAAAAATGCTTTCTGTATTAAAAAGGCTTCTAACAACTCCCAGAACACTCAGCCTTCCATAGCTGAGCATACGGACGCGTTGTATGACTGGTAATCATTCCAGGTGCTCATTGGCTGGAGCACAGAGCGTAGACGCAGTCATGATACTCTATGCCACCTAATGACACAAACGCGACATCATCAGTCGCATCTGTAACGCCTCTAGGGGCAAACGCAACGTGCGCGAGGAGGAACGTCTCGTACCTGAAGCAGAGCCGCCGAGGCGTTCCGCGCTCCTCCTGTGGATTCCTAAGAACAAAAAGAAAAAAAACGTCAAAAATCATATTTATGAAAAACAAAAGCTTCGCTAAACCCATCTTTCCCGACCCAAATCTACGTTTCAGAGTAAAGTGATTATTTTTTGGTAGTTTTGGTAAATCAGCGCTAACGCTTTCCATCAGCAGTTACTGAGCATCAGCCCCATTACACGTAAAGGGGGGGTTTTCATCGCCTGTCTGGCCGATAACCATTCTTAATGCCCATGGGGTACGGGGCACAGAGCGTAGACACAGCCAGAATGATCTCTGCCACCTAATGACACAAGCAGGACACCGCAGACCAGCTTGTAACGCCTCTAGGGGCAACATCCGCACCAGCAGTACCCCCCAACACAATATTATACGGGGGCTGTCTGGGTACTGACACCCCTTACACTTAAAGGGTTAAAAAAAAAACAAAAAAAACAGTAAATCATCTCATTATTGGCCCAACAAAAATAGTAATTAATAAAACAGATGTAGACCCCCTAGGAGAGCCCTAATACTTACATGAATAGCCCTTTGGCCCCCTATAGCTGGAGCTGCTGCAGCCCCCGACCTCTCTGATCTGCCTGCAGAGAAAGAAGAGAGCCACGTGCTCCAGGCGGGGCCTTTTAAACAGCTGCCTACGGAGAGCCTATGAGGCCAAAAATCAACGCAACTGCAATAATAAAGCGCACCGCCAGATGGCGCTCGACACCATTACAACCAGCCATAAAACCCATGGATGGTGAGAGCTAATGGTGATTTATTAGATGATGAACCGCTCTCCCTGGCTGAGGAGTATGGGATGTAGTCCTCCAGCAGCCGGAGGGCCGCAGGTTGGACACCCCTGCATTATGGGATTGAGGTGATCCGCTTCCAACATTCATCTTAGGGGTTTCATGGAATCTCTGTGATGGCGATTCCCTCTCTTACTGCATTACGGTCACTGCTGCCCTGCATGATGCATTTTTAGAAGCCTCTCCATCGCTCTAAGGTACCGACCATTGCACCAGTTCTTCCCAACTCTGCTCCATAAAGGAGAAGATGAATAGCTTTCCGGATCTGCACAGGTGGACCCAAAGATCACTCAAACTTTGGCAGATCATCCAGTGCTGACTAGAGAGCCAGGGGATCTATGGGGAGATCCTGAAACGCGTCAGGGAGTATTATGGGTTTAAGGTGATAATGATGGAACGGAGTATATTTATTAATAACGCATGAGTTTAAAGAACTTGATCTTCGTTGAATCACAGAGGGCAGGAGGTCTGTTCCGTGCTTTCATGTCACTGTGACCAAGTATCAATGTTTTTGAAAAACTTATTTTAATTGGCTACAAACACACAGTTGAACAATTAATCAATGTGAAAGTGATTTATAAGTACGTTCATACGCATTTATTTAACCTGCGAAATAAATCACTTACCTTCAGGAGAAGCTGCAGATCCAAAACGGCAGAAAATCCACTCTGTGGTCCTCGGTGGCAACAAAATCTTCTATTCATTCCTCGCTGAGCCAGCGCAAGAGCTAACAGCAAGTAGATCGCGTATCAGATGCGTTCATCCTGCCACATATAACGCAGGGCAAAAAAAAACGCTGGGGAAAAAAAAAACATGTGCAGTCTGCTCGCCTTGGTGGGGGTGTGAATTCACTGTGTCCAGGAATACCTTACCATTCAAAAGTTTGGGGGTCACTTTAGGGTCAGAAGACCAGCACAGACGGGGTTAATGTTGTAAATGATTATTGTAGCTGGAAACGGCTGATTTTTAATGAAATATCTTCATAGGCGCTCATCACTCTTTATCACTCCCATCACTCCTGTGTCCCAATGGCCCTTTATCACTCCCATCACTCCTGCGTTCCAATGGCCCTTTATCACTCCCATCACTCCTGTGTTCAATGGCCCTTTATCACTCCCATCACTCCTGTGTTCCAATGGCCCTTTATCACTCCCATCACTCCTGTGTTCCAATGGCCCTTTACACTCCATCACTCCTGCGTTCCAATGGCCCTTTATCACTCCCATCACTCCTGTGTTTCCAATGGCCCTTTATCACTCCCATCACTCCTGTGTTCCAATGGCATGTTATGTTCGCTGATCCAAGTTTAAGTTTAAAAGGCTAATTGATGGTTAGAAACCCTTTGGCAATTATGTTACAGCCTGAAATGTCCTTGTTTTCAATTGAAACAGCTCAGTGACCCCAAACTCTTGAACCTTACCCAACATGGCGGTATTTGAAGGGATGAAGATCCTGCACGCTCACAAACTAAGCAGTTAAAAGGCTTCACTGCCGTATACTCTACGCTTCCTGCTCGGATTCAAAAAGGGGCATTGGTAGACGTTCCTGTAAAGCCCCCCCCACGACACAACCCTGATTTGTACAGAAGGCTAAAAGTTAAATATTACAGTATTAAGAAATATTTAAAGGTTTTCTGATCGTTTGCTGTTTTTTTTTTTTGTAGAAATCTATAGCATTTTTGCTATAGGTTGACCGGAATCAAGCCTCAACCTAGACATAAAGAAAGCCACCCCGTGATGCACCCCGTTTCAGTCCCATATTGTAAATATAAAGGGGTTCCACAAGGATACGTTATAGAAATCGCTTATCGCTTAAAAGGCGGGGATCAATATCCAAAGCGACCTCTTAAAGGCTGCAGCCGTGTAAAGAGGGCAGAGAGCGTGGTTGTTAAATGCATTCAAAACACCCAGACAAGAAAAGTGTATTTATTAGGGGGGGCAAAAAACATTACAAAGAGGGGACGCTACGCCTCAGTGATTTTGTTTTGGAGTCCGTACAAAACCTCCATTTGTTTTCTTTTGTCCTTGGCCCTGTTGATGGTCATTTTGAAGAGCCGGCAGTACAGTTCCACGGAGGGGGGCGAGTCGTCGTTCCCGGGGATGGGGTAAGTAATCAGCCCGGGGTTACAATTGGTATCCACGATCCCGACGGTGGGGATGTTCATTTTCGCCGCATCTCTGATAGCCACGTGCTGCTCGAACACGTTGTTAAGGCTGCTGAGGAAGACGATCAGGTCTGGCACTCTCACCCCTGCCCCGTACTGGACGGGGGCGTTGGTGAGCAGACCGCCCTGCCAGTATCGAACGTGCGCGTACTCCCCGCACTCCTTGGCCGTGCACTCCACCAGGTGGATGAACTGGCGGCTGCGGGTCACGAACAGGATGATGCCCTTGCGGTAGGCGACGTGCGCGGTGACGTTTAGGGCCAGCTGGAGATGACTCATTGTCTGGTCCAGGTCTATGATGTCCTGCTCCAAACGACACCCAAAGATGTAGGGTTCCATCAACCTGGCGTCAAAGACATTTCGCAAAACTTTAGCTCTTGTTCCATTAACTCGGGTGAATAAAACAATCTTACGACGAAATACCGACTTCAAGAGATCCCACCCATAACCTGAACGCCCGTAGCACTTCGCGTGTTCCCTACACGGGTTACATACCTGTGGCGGCATCCTTTCTTATGTCCTAAGTGCACACGGGCGTCAAACAACTCCTTAAGGGAAAACAGCTCCTTTATATTGAAGAAATCCGGGTGCTTCAGGGGTTCGGAAAGAAGCTTCTCACTGATATCTGAAAGCCAGGAGAGGTTGTCAAAACGCGTGCCACGCTCTGCCACTCCTTCACTATTCTGGAATATTCCACTAATGCCTTCTTCCTTCTAGACGGGTTTTTTTTGCCCTCAGTTACCGACTCTGAATTACATCTTGAGCTCTTTCTTGAGTGAACGTCTCGATATCGTCCACTCGCTGCTGCACTTTATGCCTCTTCCCAATCCTGCCCATTCTCACTCCTTCCATCACCCCGATTCCCATCTATCCTTTCATTCTTTCTTTTCTGCCCCGACGACCCACGCGTTTCGCTTTGTGATTTGATCCTAACGTAGAAATGTTTCAGCAGATTACCTGCACGCCGTGGACATGTTGTAAAGATGATCTCCACACTGTTAACCCTTTAATAAGCGCCAGGCGGCGCACCCCGCCTCAGACATGGGTCAGGATAATACAATAATCTTACCGTTAACGGCAGGAGGTTGGCTTGACACGGCTGCGGCGGCGGCCGGGAGCGTCACGTACCGCCGGCTACAATGCTTTGCGCAGGAAAACGTCCCTGAGGACTGGAGGCCGATAATCCCCAGCCTTGGTAACGCTGCAAGCAAAATAATCCATTTTTATAAAAGTTACAGATTTGATGCAAGCTGTCCTTTTTTTTTTTTAATGTTATGGTAGCTATGGCGACCAGCATCACAAACCCCCATCCATATGCGACATGTAGAATCTCTGATCTTCATAGGAGCTACCGAAATAGCTACTGACTACTAAGTCCCTTTAATAGATTTTGCCAAATGACTAACGCATTCCACCCTTTAGTTGCCAGAAGGCTGTGAGGATGAGGGTATTGCCCTCTGACACTTAAAGTGTTAATGTCACCTCCTTGTAGTTTAGTGACATCACTAAATAAACGTAATACCCCAGGCTGTGTAGTCCATTCACATATTAAACGCATTCCATCCTTTCAGTGGCAGAAGGATGGGTGGGTCATACTGCTCTCCCCCTATTACTCAAAGGGTTAATGCCACTTCCTTGTCGTTAGTGTGGTTTAAACGTAATAAATGCAGAGCGCCCCCTGTGCGACCCCTTTACATTACAAAGCATTGCGGAGATCCGCTGCCCGGTGACACCCACCTGTCCGCAGCAGGGAATGCACTGCGGAGGCAGCCATGCTTGCTGCTGTCTGGAGAAGGTCAGGATCCGCACCACTTCCGGCCTCCTGTTCACTTCCGTTCCTTTCACGGTGTGAGCCTGGCTGCATGTACCAGCGCCATCTGCTGGGCGACTGGGAGTACTGCATATAAGCATTAAACCCCCTACATATCAGACATACCATGTACAGTATATACATTATGTTACACATATTTACCATTCCAATAACCGAATAAATATCAGCACTAAGACAGTAGGCTTTATTATACAAAACAAAATATATGTTTTATATATATATATATTATATATAGTATATATAAGTATATATAATATATACTATATATAATAATAATAATATTATTATTAAAATTCTTATCATTATAAATTAATTAATAAAGATGAGGAAGAAAAAGTCGAGGAGATCAAATCATTATAGTAATAATACTAATATTTGTATTATTATCATTATTATTATTGTTATTACTAAAATTATAACATAATTAATAAAGATTTGAATAGGTGAGGAAGGAATACAGAAAGAGGTCAGACACATGCTGGTAAATATTTACTAATATTTTTTTATTATTTATAAGGAAAGAGTCAATAATTAAAATGTATTAACATTATTATTTGCTTATATCATTTTATATTAAAATCATTTGGATACAGTCTGATTATATATACCGTATATATATATATATATATATTAATATATATATAGTTTAAGTAACAAGGACTCTTCTCATTTCATTAATTGGAAGGGTGTCTGTGAGGTCCAAACTCCTTCAGACTCCTTTTCACAGCATCAGTTTTATAAAATGCCTTTTTTTCTTTACTAAAGAGAACTAAACCCTTAAAAAGCTTTTATTCTGTTAACACCGGCTGCCTGTAGGTAAGAAAGACCCCACAGTGCCTATCGCTGGTCTTTTCACGTAACCGTCCCTTTAAGATCCAGTTTGGGTGAAGCACACTCTGCTACTTTGTTGCCACCCAGTGGTGTCCTAGTAACAGTATCCGAGCAACTGGTTGTTAACAACAGACTTGCTGGTCTCCCGGCGACCGACTCTCAGGGACACGCAGGATCCCCTCTCGTTCGAGAGACAAAATGTCTAAAGATCTGAGTCCCGAGACTGAAAACGCCTTTCCGAAAACAAGCGATTTCTACAGGGTGAGCAAAGACCTCCCGGCCAAGTTCATTCACCCGGAGACCTGGAGGCGCGGATACAGGTACGTCCCCCGTCATTAAGTGTATTAAGTATTGTGACAGTGTAGGCATGTTCAGCACGGGGCGGCCCTCAGGTGGGATGACTGGACAGCCCCGTAAAATCATCAGTACGTCTCCTGCTTACGGGGTAATCGGCTCACCCCGGCTTTAACATGTGGTTCTATGGCTTTAAAAAGCAGGCACTGTACAGCGCTACGGAATAAGATGGCGCTATATAAAATAATGACAATATTGCATGGTGTTATACGTCGATGCTCAGCCGGACTGTACCAAATCTAAGCGGGTGGCGAGTTCTTCCTGCGAGCCGGGGGGGGGCCAAATCGGACCTTCGTATTATTCTATATGGTGGGGCACAGGGGTCCTTGTCCGGTTACCATTAGCGATGCAACAAAGTCTCTCCTATTGGTCCTAGGCCCAAAGTCGACAATCCGCTCTACCGAACAACCAATCAGACGTATGGAAGGAGGCCGCCGACGGTCCACGAGATGCCGGTAATGAACAATTGGCTTCTCATTCTAATGAAAATTATTTCATGTTTATTCCAGTGAAAAAAATAACGTGTTTTCTTTTTTTTTTAATTTTCAGACCACTTTTAACGGTTTATCTGATAAATTCTCGCAAGTAGCGTCAAAATGCGGAATGTACAGGAACCACGGACTGAACACGAGTCTGGAGAAGAGCTTCGTGACGGGGCCCGACAACCATATCACCGCTCACAACACGCTGAACTTCCACCGCAGCTACAACGTCAGCGGACCTTCTGAATGAGTAGTAGATCCTGACCCGACTCCCAAACGAGCTGACTCGCCGTTTAATAAATACTGCCCGGGCAGGAGGTCCAAAAACGTGCAGCGGCGGTTATTTGACACCATATATCCCGGAACGCTCAAAGACTTAACCCCAGAAACAGCATAATGTAAACGTTACTTTAAGGCTTTATGGGTAGATTGTATGCCGACGTTCTTCCTGATTATCAAACACGTTTTCTAAAATCTTCGTGTTTTGCTTCCGTCTCATTTCGGGAAAATGAGGGACAGAAAAATGGAAGATAATAAGAAGTTAATTCCATTGGCAGCGTGGGACGCCGTTACAGAGCCGCCGGAGTATTTGGAGCGTGGGGTGGAATAAATACATATTAATCAGTATTAGGAGACAAGAGGGGTATTCATGTGAGAGGCGGGCAGGACAGGGCAGATCGGCATTTGAGGAAGATGCTTTATATTATTTCCACCGCTGCCCCCCCCAGAGCTGTATACAGTAATATAACCCCCAGCGCTGTATACAG
>VKOC01000477.1:27588-40782 GCA_009364415.1 Spea multiplicata
ACAGTAATATAACCCCCAGCGCTGTATACAGTAATATAACCCCCCAGGACAGGAGTTTTTTTTAACATATGTCCTAAATCACATATTAAACCCAAGACTCAAGACTTTACATACCGACGTTTAGGTAGGAAACACAGTCAGGACTAAATAACTGAATGCAGTGAACTTTATTAAATGACTTAATTTTTTTGTAACAGTGAAACTTAACATGTTAACCCCTGGGTGGGAGGCCGCAGTGGTCTTTGTCAGCGAGCCCCCCTCCGTCCCAGTAAAGTGGGTCATGTGTCCATTATTAACAAACGGAAAGAAAACCGGTGTAACTTCCGCTCCTTGTTTGTGTTCACAAGGGCCACATATTAAGAAAATTCCGCAACGTAAACCAAAAGGAAGCGTAACTCTGTACAGCGCGGACGGCCAATAATATTACGGCGTAAATGGTAAAGAGTAACTCTACTCTCATTACTGACCGTCGGCACCATAGAGAGTTACGCTTCCTTTTATACCGTAATATTACAGACCGCCGGCGGAAACGGAAGCGTAACTCTCTATGGTGCCGACGGTCAGTAATATTACGGCGTAAACGGAAGCGTAACTGCGTTATTGTGACCGCCAGGGTCTCCTCCCTGGAGCCATTAAACAGCCGGCGTCGTCTTTCTGCACCGGCTCCTGTCACGGGCAATTAACAGGTTAAACCAAAACTCAAACTCGAAAGTCTGTCCCTCCACTCCAGGAAGTGTAACCGACGGCGGTGTGTCCAGACTTGGTTACCTTTGCTCTGGAATAAAGAGAAGATGGCGGGGAAAGTCTTATTTCTGGTTCGGGGCTGTAAATGCCTTTATTTGTAGTGAGGCGCCCTTTAAAAACTATGCATTTATTACGTTGGTTGGGATATTACATCATAATTATCTCAAGAAAAAACAAGAGACGAGACGGGGGCAGCTCCTGGTTTAACTCAGATACGTGGCTCTATCGGGAAAAGTCTGGACTGGCGATGGCGGAGCTGTGGCATGGGTGACACAATGGGCGCTGATGATGTCATATCCCTGCGCTCGGCACTGAAGCCATACGCACCACGATGGAACACAGGAATTAAGAAAGGTAAGAGGTGGGAGGAAAGAGATTTAGTGAGAGAGAGGAGAGATAATACGAAAATAGAGATAAAGAGATAAATGTAGGGGAAACGAGCAGAGAGGGAAGAGAGAAGTAATTAGGATGAAATAGAAGGGGGAGATAATGGGAAAGAAGAGATATGGGGGGGTGGGTATATTCACTAAAGCGACAGTCGGCAGGAGTTTTAACTCCTTCACATAACTTTTCATCATTAAGGACCAATGCTGGGCTGAGGAGAACCCTCTGATTTCACTATGCATTCTCCAGGGCCCTTCAACAAGTTAAAAACACAACTCTCTCTAAAAATACCCCCCCCCTAAGAAAAGATAATTTTAAGGGGTTAATACTTTCCGGTTATAAACATATTGGAAGACTAATAAAGAGGAACTGTCACATGTGTAGCGCCGCAGAATCAATAATAATTCCATGGTTCCTCCAACAGAACGTTTGTTCTAACAAAGGCAGCTTTTTTGCCGCCGTAAAACTAACGTTTGGCCCCGAGGTTTTTGTGATAATAGCGTTACGGGGGGGACCGGCGCGGCTGGAAACAATCTCTAGAGCTGAAAAATATAAGTTTAAATCACTCGAAGATGTGACATTTCCTCCTTAAAAACTCTGAATTAACCATGTAACGCCTCACCTCGACAGCTAGCACTCAACCTGCGCTCAATCTCTCTCACGCTGCCCTACAGCGCTCTTCCTCCGCGACGTTCCGTCCTAAAGGGGGAAAAACGTCAAGATTCTTAAAAATACCGCTATCCGAGAAATCGATACATTCTCTCTCGTGGTATACGCCCCGGCGTATCCGGACATCTTTGTTGGTGGGGTGACTGGGGGCATCTGGCAGAATGCGGGATATGGTATTATATCCCACCGCTTCCTTATAATAGATCGCTAGGAGGCAGCTGGGAGTGATCTGACCGGCCTGCAACAGTGGGACAGCACCTCAAAATCCAGACTATCCCATGGAAAACAGACACTTGGCGGGTATACTGAACGATCGAAGCCACCCCCCCAGCATGTTTTATATAATACGCTGGGCAGCGATGCTGGGCCCTGCGCCACCCTGATTGGCTACCGGCACGGACGGATAGCAGTCGAGGTCAGCGGCTTACGGAAAATGCGTTGGGTACACGACTAATCTTGCGCGGTTACGGACGATTCTGCATTCTCTCTCACTAGGTACCTTTTTGGCCGCTTTGCGAGCTCGCAGCCCAAACTGGCTACAGATCTGCGTGCAGGACAGCGCTATGTAAGTCTGCACCGCCATCCCCGTTTGGATTGTTGTACTAAAGCTGAAAGAAAGAGACACGGAGTCAGTAAAGTGTATTTATACGATCGTCACGGAAACCCAGAGGCAATTCGCATGAAAAGTTACATTTTAACATTCATTTTTAGTTTATTTTATTCAACAATTCCCCGCTCAGGTAAGGACAACTCAGCCTAGGGGCTCGTCACTCGTCCTCACCCATACTCTCATTCACTCGCTCTCTCTTAATGTAATAGCTCCATTTCTTCTTGTTCTTCTGTCTTCTTTCTTCGCCCCGGTAACAGCTCCAGTAACAAAAAGGGCGGAGCCACTGCGCAACACAGGGATAGCCTCTCCACCTTGCTCTTCCAATCAGGGGAGAGGGTGTGTGCAGCGGCTCCGCCCTTTTGCCGAAGTGCCAGGCTAAGGGAGCGGATACAGAGAAAAAGCAGACAAGGACAGAAGAAAGAAGACAGAAGACGAGGCAAGTGAAGAAGCAGAGCTGCGGAAAAGGAGACAGGGACATGGAAGCAGCCGGCGGAGAAGCTTTGGAGACAGAGAGCGTGAACGAGGGTCTGAAAGTAACAAAAGAGTTTTAATCCCCCCCCCATAGGGTCGTTTTATATTCAGGACGTTTATTTTTCTTCTTTCATAAAGATCCGAAGTTTATAGCTTTTGCAAATATAGAGGGAGGAAAAAAATGAGGAGGCAGTGGAATTATACAAGGAAGCAGAAAGAGTCTCGATCGTTTATTAGGCAGACACTAGGCAAACAATCGCCTTTTTTTAAATCTCTTCAATAACAAACATCTGGGGGGGAAAAAGTTATAACTGGCGATGCACAGCATAGTCAGTACATATATATGTATATATACATACATCATAAATTACAGGCCTTCCGAGTCCCACAACCCCGGGGACGCCCGAGATAAAAGATCTGAGCTGGAAGGGGAGGAAAAAGCCAAACCCAGAAAACATTTGGTGAATCGGTTTTTATTTACAAATTCGTTTTCAAAAGAAAGGCAAAAAAAAGTGACTTAAAAAAAAACAAAAACCTTGCTACCAAAGTTAGGAGAGCAGAGTCTTTTAGATCCGCGTGAAGAACAGTAGCTGAGTTATCAAAACGTCAGGCATTTAGGAAACCCTTACAACCCCCCCCAGGAGGGACACGTCCGGCCGGACTTCTGGGGGCCACTAACTCGCGATCAATATTTGGTTCCCACAAAAAAAAAAGTCCTCGAGAGTCAGGATCAGAAGGAAAGCCAAGGTACAAGTGCCTTTGATAAAATATTGGGAGGCTCTCCAAGCACCGCGCGGGGTATCAGCCGAAAGCGGACAGAGAGACCAACGAGGCTTCTTAAAGGGGAAGTCCCACCATATTTTGTTTTCTTGTAGGTGACAGCAGTGCACCTAGCGATGGGCGCTCCTTGAAATGTA
Source organism: Spea multiplicata (assembly GCA_009364415.1). Taxonomy (NCBI): domain Eukaryota; kingdom Metazoa; phylum Chordata; class Amphibia; order Anura; family Pelobatidae; genus Spea; species Spea multiplicata. The sequence goes on from VKOC01000477.1 coordinate 31,384, forward strand.
TAAACAGTTAAAAGATAGATGACTTAGTCCCAGATCCCCGAATGCTTTAACGGCTGCGGCCGCCGTACGGACACTAAGGGCTACTACTAGCCTTGGCTAATACATGAGGCCGAAGCCATTATGGGTATAAATTTTACACCGTGTCGGGTGTGATGGGCCGTGTTGTGATCTCCAGAGGGATTTTGGGTGGAGAGAACGAGCTTTTCCGATAGCCAATAGGTAGGCGAAGTATGGTGGGAGCCCCCCTTTAAATGGAAGACTGAACACAACTGTAAAGGTTGGCGGGGGTCTCGCTGTTTGGTGAATGTTCTTCATTTAGTGCATTAAAACGGGTTATTAACCCCTTAAGGACAATGGGTTGTCCTTAAACCCATTAAAAACAAAGCATCGTGGGCCCGTACACGTACGGGCTTTGTCTTGAAGGGGTTAAAATGCTCTGTGAGGTCATCACAAAACGCAATGTTTTCAGAAACAAGATGGTACATTTAAAATCAGTGCAAACAGGCGGGGGGAAGAGAGCGCGCATGCGCAAAAGTGAACCGAAGCCTTCATCCTCCGCACCTAAAGTTCTGGAATGTTCCTTCTGTAATGGAGATATAAAATAAACCGGTTCCTGTCAGGGATCTCGCTATCAGCCGGCCGCAAACAAGGTGCTGTGAGACTAGTTATTACCATAGAGGCTAAGTAAGTCTGCTGATGAACCCCCCCCCGAGGACACATGAAAAGCACGAGCATTGTGTATGTTACACAGTCAACAATATATTTATTTACTTAGAATTAAAGTAAATGGGAAGATAGAGGCTCAAAGCCGAGGACTTGGTGGCCAGGAGGCTTAAACGTCTTCTGGCCTCCAAGTTGCCAGCTTCGAGCCTCTACATCCCGCGCAAATTTCTATTTAATTCCACGGACTGTAACGGCGTGAAGTTAATGATCTACTTTAGTTTAACGGCCTGTGCAGGAAAACCGAAGTAACAAACAACTTGGTCCGCCCTGAACTCCCTCCTCGTTCCTTTTCAGACTCTCCTTTTGGGATAATTATCCAAAACTCATCATCCGAAGGCTAAACAAAGCGTGCAGCACTGTGAAAAAAAAACCTTATTCGTGGGTAAATTAACAGGTCCGGCTCTACCTTAACCCCACGTTAACCCTGGCGCTCGCGGACTTTAACTCTTTACGTGACAGAGCTACTGCCAAGTCGATAAACAGGCGCACCTGTCCGGATGTTGAAATTTACCATCTGTGATAAGTAATGGGTTAGTGCGAGCATGCGCCCCACAAACAGGCTGACACTTCTACGGCAACATAAGTTACAGGGGCAAAGCTGCAGTTGCTTTTCCGTGGCTGAAGAGCTGTTTTTTTTTGCTTTAAATTAGGGGGCGGCCAACACACAGCCCAAGGTGCAACAGGCAGAACCCCCCGGGCTACAACAGGCTAAGGATGATAGGATTTGGGGTCTCCGTGCCCAATAGGGATGTCCCTTATCTAAATTGCCGTAAGCACTGCTTAGTTTACAAACACCAGAAGTAGGATTCCTGTAACGGAGTGCGACTTAAACGTCACAATAATAGCTACAGGAACCGAGTGTTGACCGATTTGGTTTTAAAAACAGTAAACGAACCTCTGTTATCGCTTTTAAACATAACAGTACGACAGAGCGTTCATAAATGAATAAAATCCTGCGTTACGTGGACCCCAAGAAACGGTGGATTCTAGCGCCTTTTTTTCCTTCATTCCATTTAAATGATTACTGTACAGCTACAAAAAAACAAAGTCAAAATAAGGTACTTACAGACTGCCTTTAGAAGCTCTGCTTTCCTTCACATTTCTAGCAGAGCCTGTCTCTAAGGCTGTCTCATCTGCACTCCTCGCTCTGCTGTCGCTTCCTAAAACATCTCTCGCTGCGGTTTTGGTGCCGGGGGGCGCTAACGCCGCTGCCTGCCTCGTGACTTGCTCTCTGATTTCTGCCCCTTCGCGCTGTTGAAGGGGCAACTCATCTGCATAAGGGGCCGCACGGGGAGCTACCTGACTACGACAGTACTGCATGCCCATGAGATTACGGCCGGACTCGTACGGCGCTGAACTACTAAACGGAAAGCACGGCCTAGAATTTTCTTTACATACTTGGGTGGTAAGCAGGTACAGACCGGGGCAGACCAATGGACTTTTAGGGGAAAGATCGGGGGCCTGGACAACCTTGGGCTTTTGTAAAAGAAGTCCTTTTTTTGGAAGGGGGTGGCAGCTTGTCTGCTTTGGAATCATGTGCTGTCCCAATTTCTGTAGCCCACCCGTTAACCTGGATGGGCTGGAGTTATCGACATTTAAAACAAGCTGCTTATCGTTTCCTGAAATGTACTTAAGACCGGCGACAAAGTTCCCTGAAAGCGGCAAGTGAGATTTCCCTTGCGAGCCGTTCATTTCAGTCTTGATCACCACGGCAGGTAGAGTCTGTACGCATCTCTCGCTCGGCGTAGTGACATCGCCGGGAGAGACTGAACATTCCTGCTTGACTAGTAGACAGTCGTTCCTGCGTGCCGGGCTGGCACCCTTCACTAGATCACCAGGGCGGTGGTACAGCGCAGCAGCCGGCAAAATGTTTTGCTTAGAATCATTTAACGCGGGCGCCACGGACGGCGGGAGACAGGACGTCAATGAGCCGGTGATTTCCGCGCCCGGCTGAAGTGCCGTCTTCGTCACCGCGTTGCCGGCGACCGCTTGCTCCTCCGCCGCAGATACATTAAGACTTTGGTCGGAAACGCCAGCCAACTTCTGCGCGGCGGAAAGCTCAGCGGACTCCCTGGCTCTTTCGGCCAGAAACTTTCTAATTTCTTGCTCTATGCTGTCGTCGCTGTCCACGGAGCTGCTGTCCCGAGCTTCGGATTTGGAAAGAGCCGCGATTCCGTCCGAGGTACCCGCCGGCTCAGGGTGGCAAACAGCGCCGCCGGAAGAGGAGAACAAATGGTTCCCGGCCTCCTTCTCTTCCTTAACCCTTATGTTACCCTTCGCCCTTCTTGCAGAAGCGTCTCTTGCTGCATTAGAAGTCATAAGGCAGCTTTTGATAACAGGAGATCTAACGCCGTAAGAATCCTTCTCCTCGAAACCAAAGGACTCTAAAGGCTTCGCTGCAGAGTCCCCAAACCGTACTCTTTTCTGGGACGGAGACCTGGTATCTTTGACTCTTTTCTTGCATTTCTTCTTCGACTTCAGTAGATCTTTTATCGCAGTGTCTAGATCTTCGTCGCTGTCCAGAGAACTGCTCTCGTCCCCGCTGTACTCGCCCTTGCTTCGGAAATGTACTTTCCCGGATACTCTGCTGAAGGCTGGCAGAGACTCCGGACTTCTTCTCACGGTCCCGACACTAAGCCCGGCAGATTCCCGAGCTTCTGGCGGACGCAATATTTTAGGCCTCTGAAACACGTAAGCCGCTGTCCTCATACAGCTGTCCTGTACGGTCTTGGACGTAAGCTGGTGCTTTGTCACATCTGACCGGTGATCGAAGCCGGACGATGTCTTTTCCAGTACGTTAACTTTGGCCGTCGGGCCTTGCTTGTTTTCCGTCAGCTTTCTTTTATGCGACAGGGACAGCTTATTTTTGGAAGCAGTCGGCTGGTTACCTTGTTCCGGCCTAGCGCCTGTTGAAGAAGAAGGCGATAACGATGATGTCTGTTTCACAGAAGCCGCCGAGGCACCTTCAGCTTCGGCCTTACGAGCCAAAAATGTCCTTATCTCTTGTTCTATGCTGTCGTCGCTGTCCACAGAGCTGTCGCTTTCAGGCTCCGGCCAAGAGCAGGGATTTTCAGAGTAAACGGTAAAAGTGCTTTCTGGTTGGGAAGGCAAAATGGTCTTAGAAATGTCCAGTATCGCTTCCGCACACATCAGCTCGGTGGCCGTCTCTGCCCGGCAAGTGACATGAACGGCGGTTTCACATTGCGCGGCCCGGTCGTCCGCCATTTTATTGGCGGGGGGCTGGATTTCTGTTACGTCTTGGAATGTCGCCGTTTGGGCATTCTGGGGTCTTCTTTTTCGGTTTTCTTCGTCTGGAGCCGCGCTCTTGTCTGGACTGTACATTAAAGTAGCGTCGGGCACAGCGCTCCCCTTGTCAGCAGAGACGCCGAGAGCAGCTTTCAAATTACTTTCCAGTCTGCTTTTCTCGAGCTGATACAGCTGAATGGCTTCCTCGATGCCATCGTCGCTGCTGGAATCCGAGAGGACTTCGTTCATTCTCTGAGCAGCTGCTTGAGCCTGTAATTTTTTATTTTCGCTCGGCTTCAGTATACCGGCCTTGGACTGAACCCTATTAACGGCACTCGTCTTGATGCATTTGGACTGCCAGCCGACGCTCTCCGGGATCTTTTTCCCGGCGGGCTCCCGTGCCTTGGGGGCTGCTTTCTCAGGTGCCTTAGTAGACTTTAACTTGGGTTTGGCCTGCGTTTCACCCTGAGCGGCTTTCTTACACGTTGCCGTCTCGTTGCCGCCGCTTTGCTGCTTCTTGTGGTGTAGAAATTGCTCGATCTCGTCTCTGATGCTCTGCTCGAAGGAGTCATCGCTGCTCACGCTGTCAGGCGAAGGACTTCTAGGCTTAGGCTGAGGCTTGAACCTCTCCAAGAGGCCGTTATTGGTTTCCGTCTTCACGGGGCAAACATTCGGAGCAGTTCTCCTCTCCTGGTCTTTTTGAGAACTTTTCGGACTTTCGGAAGGAACGGAACTTGTATCCGCCGTATGGGTTAACGGGTCGAGGGTGCTTTTCTTCTTCAGGTACTCCTGGATAGCTTCTTCAATGTCTCTGTCCACAGAATCGTCGCTGTCCGATTCGAGCAGAAGAGGGCCGCACCCCGAGCTCTCCTCTTTGTTATCCTTGAACTGAGCGGGTACGACCAACGTGGCCGCCTCTCTACTATGCCCCTTAAACGCGGCGCCGGCGCTTTTCAGTCCTCTCTCGACGTGAATCTCCCCCTTTCTGTCCTTCTGCATAATACACTCATATTCGCCGGTCACATCAAGAGAAGGTCCATCGCTCTGGAGGCTACTGATAATGTCCTGAACCTGCGCGGTCACGGAAGTTCCCGAGATCTCCTCCTCGGATTCAGAGAAGCATACGGGGAGTCTACCAGCCGCGGCGTCTGCGAACGAGGCCCATTTCGTTTTGAAAGCGACAAGAGGAGGGACGTTGACAAGAAACATTCTAGCTGAAGACACAGGGTGGTCAAAGCGAACGGAGCAGGACGCGCTCACATCCTAAAGGGGGAGGAAAAAAGAAATAAAAATCAATAAATAAACAAGGTTCTCATCGCAAAGCAGAAAAAAAACATCTGACCGGTCCGCAGCGCTGCGGCGGTAAATAAAGCATTACAGAGGTCTCAGCGTCTGGATCTCAACGAAAGCCCAGACATAACGAGAGCGATCCGGCGTCCTCTATATTTACGGTAGGGGGTCTGGTTTTGCCGTAATTGGGTTTAAAATAAGCTCAGCGCGTTCTCCGCGACGGAGCAAAGCACGGCTCAACCATGATCCGCGCAGGTGAGCCGCTCAGTCCGTCGAGACTCCAACTCACGCTTTAGTGAATAAGGACTGCTGAGGAGGCAATAAGATCGAGGCCGAGCCTCAGGAGCAGCTCGTCCTTTGTCGCCCGCCCGATCCGGCCCTCAGCCCATTGTCACGCTGTCCCCGACGGTCCTTATGCCTCCGTCACCTGCCGGCAGCTCAGCCCCCAGCCCTGAGTCCTGCTCTCCCTGCTTGCAGCGCAGCTTCCCTCCCGCTGGATCTGTCCCTTCCCCCCTCGGGCCGGCTCTCCCTGCCTGCCCTGCTTCCTCCCCCTCCTGGCCTTGCAGCCTGGCCGCACACCGCCGCCTCCTCCTCCTGCCTCAGTGCTTCCAGAGAGGAGGGGGCAGCACCCTGCTTACAGCGGCCTAAGCACTCAGCTCATCCCCGCCCTAGCAGTAGCACCCCCGGGGGCCGCCGCCGCCGCCGCTCTCTCACCTGCTGTACAGGCCCAGTTCACGGACAGCTCGGGGACGGCGGCCTAACAGCCAGAGCTCCATGCCTGTCCGCTGCTGGAAGCTTCAGGCCGGGTGAACACACGGGGACCGGGAAGCGAGCTCACTCCCACCGCGGCAGCCGCTCAGCTCCACACACAACACACAAACGCGCGAACCACAGCCGCGGGAGCGAGCACGGCGGGCCTGGGGACGCGCAGACACAACGTCACGCACGCCGGCGCACCCTCTGTTGCTGGGGCAACACCAAGCTCCCTGCAGGCCTTACATAATGTAAACAAACCCTATAGAACAGCCAGCCAATAAAATGCTATAAAAACGGCACAATTAGTTTGTGTTTATTAAATATTAATTAAATATTAAAAATAAAAGCTACCATATGCGCTTTACTGCAAGTGCATGGAGGTATTCTGCCCCTATGCGTTTCACCCCAACCCCCCCCCCCGCGCCGCGCATGCATAAACTCCCATTGATTTCAAACAAGCTTAGATTGTCCGGGGTACAATCTCCAGCGCAGGGATAAAATTTGCCCCAACTATTTTAATTCTACCAAACTTTTACTTTTGTAATAACAATCAACGGCTTGTGCTACACTCTGAGTAGATACAATATGGCGTCACAGCGATGACATCATAACACTTCCTGTCAGTATGCAGCCATGTTTGGGTTTCTTTTGTCAGGAATTGCCTGCATACCTGGCAAGTGGACACCGTTCAACTTGACTAGCCCCTCTTTCGCCCCCTAAATCCCTGATGCCCCTCTTTCCTCCCCTGATGCCCCTCTTTTCTAGGAGCTCAGAATGTTTGCTGGGTATGAGTGGATCGCAGGGTTCTACACATACCTGTGAAACTTCTAAGTGAGCTGACGCTGAAATATTAACCCTTTAATAGACCATCGTGACGAATATACGTAGTGACCCTCCAAATGTGCCCCATGTAAACCTTGATATTATTTAAACATACACTTTTTCACCTACATTCAGGCAGGGATATCAACCATAACAGACTGGGCGCAAACGGACCAACTGGGAGTCTTATATATATATATATATATATATATATATATATATAATATATATATATATATATATGATCACAGCGGGGCAGAATAGGAAGGAATTAGCCCCAAATTGTGTGACCCTGAGAATCTGCCTATTGGGGCAAAAACCATCAGACTCAGGGGCAAACCCCAGCCCTAAAAGCCACAATAATCTGGGCAATCTTTAATGCGGGGCAAAAGGGGCATCTGCTCTGTTCTCGGGCTCAAGGTCGTTGGCCCCCCTCCAATGATGCCAGAAGTTAAGGTTTGTAAACATGCCAACGGGGGCCACTCGACTACCAATTCCTCCTTCCTGGTCTGCTCTCCACCTGTTGCTGCAGAGCACCGGGGGACAGCAGAGACCACCACCTCCCTCTCGCTCACCGCCAATGCAGGATCAACCTTTCTGGAGCATTTACAATTGGGCTAGGGATGGCCCTCAGGGGCCGATCCAAAAATTGGTTAATAACTTAAATGCACCATTCTTAGTCATCTAAATACCTATAAGCGGGTCACAAAGTCACATTAAATTGCCTTATTAAATCCCCCCAACCTGGCCACGCCCCTGACCACACCCCTAAAAAACCCAAACTGTCCCCCCCCTTGCCATTTAAAACAAGCGCAGTATGTGTAACATGTAATAAGTCTGCTCACCAGCAGGGGGTGCTGTTCACTAGCAATAAATGAAACAAAGCAATTAACAGGGCATTGTAATAACTGGAAGAAGATCTGAAATAAAAGCAATTAAACGGATGACTTCTTTGCCCCCTGTCATCGTGCCTATTATGGTCTTAAGATTTTCATTTTAATTATAATTAATTTCTCCTCCGAGCAGAGAAAATCAATTTCACATCTTAAATGAATCGCTAAATAGGAAAAAATTCAAATCAACAAATAAGGTGCAAACTTGTAGAGTTTAGCGGCAGGGTAACTTTCTCATTAAGAAGCGAGTATTTGCATTTAGCGCTGCGACCGCCTGTTTCCGTGCTTGCATGTTTCTGTCTGTCTTTTGCGATGCGTCTGTCTGTATGTATTCATAACATAAATGGTTCTCTTATTATTATAATAATAATAAGTCCTAGTTGTTTCAGTATCTTTCAATGCAGAAATTGTTGGCACCATATAAATAAAATATAATAATAATAATAATAATAATAATAATAATAAACAGATGCATAAGCACAATTTGACCACTAGATGGCAGAGCTGCTTATTTCGAATTAGCCATCCTGTTCAGGACAGACAAACATTGTGCGTTTGCACAGCATACCTCCCAAGTGTGGATCAATCCCCTTTTCCTTACATGATGCCCCTTTTTCCTCCCCCTGATGCCCCTCTCTCCCCCCTTTTTTCTAGGAGGTCAGAATGTTTGCCGGGTATGAGGGGATCGCAGGGTTCTACAGCCCTAAAAGCCCCGATAATGTGTATAGAAACAGCAGGAAATGGGTTTAGAAATTAAACGGGGTAAATAAACCCCATTATTATTCTTCTTAACGCCCCACTCAGTTACACCAATAGCTGCCAACAAGTCACATAAACCCAGCCCCCATCCGCACCACCTAATTGTGTAAAATGCGGCAAAATGAGTTACCGAGTGGATGGAGCTCCCCATTTGCAATCATGGCCCCATAGGGCCGCCTCCTGTACAGCAGGCCTGGACTAGGCATCTGGCACATGGGGTAATGCCCGATGGGCTGGTGCCTGAAAGGGTTCATGTGACCGCAGGTAACTGCAACAAAATCTCATTCTGGCGCCTGCTCGCAGAGGTGTTTTTTCTCCCCGTTAATAAACCGACTGCTGATCGCGTGTATAACGTCAGTCTTAGGAAAATGAAACGATTTGCATAAAATCCCACTAAGTGCTAATGAAGCTGCGCATGAAGTGCGTGAAAATAATTTATCTCAGATCACCGCACAGAGGTCGGCGCCGAAACCTGACAAAGTCAAAGGGAATTTGATGTCATTGTCCTTGGTCTAGATTCAGGAGCCGTCTGTCTATCCCATGCATGTTTAATACCCTCACTGTATTACCTTCTACCACTTCTGCTGGCAGGCTGATCCACTTATCTACCTTCTGTTGTAGGGTTTCTCCCCTCCTGTAAAGCAAACTCACTCTGCAGAATGAAATTAAAGGAGCAAAGAAACGATACAGAGGCGACGCGAGAACAAGAAAAGGTATCCACTTCGTTCCATTTGGGGAGCACCAGGCAAGGGTTGCAGCTGTAGGACATTGAGGTCTCTCCTTCCAGTCTAGAGACTAGTTCCTGTCCATAATGGGAGATCACTGATCTGGCAAGCATACCTTCCATGTGTCCCTGTTTAGTTTGTCCAGTCCCTCTTTCCTCCCCTGATGCCCCTCTTTCCTCCCCTGA
>VKOC01000478.1:8138-18294 GCA_009364415.1 Spea multiplicata
ATAACTGTATGCACCAATCACTGCTGTCACACCCCCAATAACTGTATGCACCAATCACTGCTCTGTTACAGACCCAATAACATTATGCACCAATCACTGCTCTGTCACACCCCCGATAACCCACCACTATAACCACATCTATAGTTAGATACCCGCCCCTATACCTGCCTGCACCAATCGCTGCTCTGTTAGTGTTTTGTTGTCATCACTTTTTGTCTTCTCCTCGTCGGCCGGAAGCTGAAGAAAGGACTCATTAAGTTCTGCGACATCTCCAATGAGGTTCGGCCTGCGGAGCAAGCGGAGATCTGGGCGGACGCATTATTAGAAGAATACTTCCTGCAGGTGCTTCCCACGTGTGTGTGACATGTTTGTGTGTGACGTGTATGACGTGTGTGTGTGACGTGTGTGTGTGTCACGTGTGCGACGTGTGTGTCACTCCCACAAGTGTGATTTCCACCCATAGGTGAAAGCCTCTGACTCCTCCCCTTAGCCGGCAGGTCTCTCCCTGTTTGCTGTTATTGCCCCCCTAACTTATCTGCCTCTGACTCAGCAAGCAGAGATTTCACATCTCAGACATTAGCGCATCACGTCTCCTAACCATAGAGAGGTCTCAAGGGTCTCACTTTCAGGGTTTAGTGGTAACGCCAGACGTCATCTGGTAACCCCGTGGAGTCCCTTCTATGCCGAATAACAGCAGAGTCTACCAACCCCAACCCAGAAGGTCTTAGAACTTGACTGTTTATTTTAGACTGTTAGCCAGCAGAGACTGTCGCACCCCTCACGGGATCCACCAATGGGGTCCACATCCCCAAATTTTCACAAAGCCAGGGGAAACCAGGAAGAAGGCTGCAGGGGAACGGCGGGGAAGAGAACATGAACGGGAAAGATTACTCCTGCCTGTCCAAACTGAAGCCATGTCTCCTCATTTCAGAGCGACCGCGAGAAGGCAGAGGGTCTCCCCGTCACCCCATACATGGACCGGGACACGGTGACAAAAGCCACCGCTCAGAGCTCATTCATCGACTCCCTGCTTCTTCCACTGTGTGAGGCTCTGGGCAAGGTAAATGTGTGATGGAGGTCACTGGGTTGGGGTGGAGGAGCAGTATGAGGTCACTGCATTGGGGTGGAGGGGCAGGATGAGGTAGTTGTACTGGAGTGGCAGTATGAGGTCACTGCGTTTGGGGTGGGAAGAGCAGTATGAGGTCCACTGCTTGGGGTGGAGGGGCATGGATGAGGTATTGTACTGGAGTGCAGTATGAGGTCACTGCATTGGGGTGGGAGGGGCAGTATGAGGTCACTGCGTTGGGGTGGAGGAGCAGGATGAGGTTACTACATTGGGGTGGAGGTGCAGTATGAAGCCACTGTGTTGGGGTGGAGGGGCAGTATGAGGCCACTGTGTTGGGGTGGAGGGCAGTATGAGCACATCATGGGGGAGTTGACGGTCTCAAGAGGGATGGAGGCTGAGTGAGGCCAAAGTTCCCATTGAGACTACAGGCTGAAGCAGCAATAATCCAGGAAAAGGTTAGTGGGGTCCCCATGGGCTGGACTGCACAACTCTGCAAGTTTACTCTAATCTGTTGAGGGGGCAGACTGGGGTATAATGACATCATAGGGGCAGGTCCCGAGAGAAGATGAACATATAAGAACCAATTAAAAAGGTGAAGGGTTCAGCCTCCTACTCATTATCTGACTCTAATCTGTTACTTCTACCCCAAGATTTTACCCCAGATGAACAACCTGGCGCTCAAGCCCTTGGCAGAAGCTAAACGGCGCTATCAGTGTCAGATGGAAAAGGTAAAGGGAGCGGCGGCTCTGTTCACCGATGTGTCAGCGTTTGCGTATTGGCAGCTACTTGGCCCTATAGTCATGACTGCCGCAGAAGCCACGGCAGAAGCCACGGCAGGCTCTCCTGAGAGCGTTCAGGCTCCTTGGGTGGTATCCGGGAGTCTCGCCAGACAGAACAAGGGTAACAGAGTGAGGCCTGGAGCTCCACGGAGCTGTAATACAAATAGTGGGCAGTAGATGGCGCCAAACAACCCTTACGTTATATTTATTCACATAGCATCACCAGATTACATGGCGCTTTTACACCATAATTTACAATGACATCATAAACAGATGTTATGACATACTGAGTACTCACTCAATGCATAGGCCTGGTCTGTGGACAGAACCCAGGAGGAATGTGCCCTGCATCAAAAAGGGTCAAATAAGCCTCTTAACAGAAATTTAAAAACTTGCACCGGTTCCAGACATGACAGCCTGTGGCCCAAGGGTAGCTGGGATGGAAAAGAGCGCCTTATTCAGTACACCTGTGTCTTTCTTCCTCTATCTGCCTCTCTCCCGTACCCTCCTCGCTTTCCTCCTCTGCGTTCCACCCTGCCACCCCCTCCCCCCTGCTTGCCCCTGTGCCTGTTTCTTCTGCCCCATAACCCTGAGGTCTCCCCCTTTGTTTTCTGTCTGCAGACTCATCGGACTGACTCGCCAAATTATTCGCCATCCGTGTGAAGACCAGACGATCCACCGCAGGGGGCGGGGAAATCCACCGCAGGGGGCCGGGCAATCAACCAGGTTTTATAAATTATTAGAATAATGAGACCGTATATTAAACCCTCTCAGTCTCTCAGAATGATCTGTGGGGGGGACAATCTCCACGGCCGTCCGAGGTTATAGAACCGCTTACAGGTGTCTTGACGCGTCCAAACACGCTCATGCGCAGAAAACACACAAAACCCCAAACCCACCCTTACGAAAAATTACTGCAGTTTTATCCGAAGTAATACTGCAGTTTTTTGGAGATGAAAAAACTGAAATACTGCACTTTTACTGCATTTGTACTTCAGTGCACTGCAGTTATTTTTGTACGGAAATACAAATGCAATAAAGCTGCAGCACATTGAAGAACAACTGTAGGTATTGCAGTTTTTTGGTCATGTTACTTCAGAAAAAACTGCAGCCCAAAGCGACAGACGTCACTCCGCACCGCGCTTTACCCTCAGCACCCTCCTTTACCCACGACACCCCCCGCGCCACCCTTTACCCACAACACCCTCTGCAGCGGCAGCGAACATGCAGCGGGGGCTTTAATTAGGAATAAAAATTAGAAGTGAATGTTCAGAAATCTTTTTTAATCCAAAATGTAAACAGCGAGGATTATCCACCAAACAAAACATTTCATGGCGGCCACCTCCTCCTGGGGTCAGGACTAGTCTCTACTACAGAATATACACAAGATCGGGGGGCTCGTCCCGGGACCACCTTACGGAAGAGCTTTTTCTTCTTTGTCCATCATTCAAAGCTGGAGGCTCCGGACACAGATCCTCTCCTCTGAGCACAAATCCCCCCCGCTTCCCCTCTCATCCGTGGGGTATCTACGGTTCTTTCCGTGTCGAGGCCCCAGCTGAGCCCTCACAGGTTTGGGGCCCCGGCCCTATCGCTCAGTCTTCTGTATTTTACTGGCCGACACAGCTGAGGCCGCAGAGACTTTGCGCTTTTCTGCCTCGATCCGCGCCTCCTTTTTGCGCAGGTAAGAGGACATGTTGTCACACACCGCTTTGTAGAGGCTGGTGAAGGGGCTCTCGGGGGTCTCGGGCCCTGCAGGAAGAGATTGGGGAAAGGACACGGCCTTTATAGTGTCGCCAGAAACGTTAATGGTCGGGGCTGCCGCCCCCCCCTACACAAGGGGGGGCGGCAGGTTCCAACACAAGGAGGGGGTTTGAAGGTTCCTACACTTGGGGCCAAGATTCCTAACATGGGGGGGCCAATTCCTGAACATGGGGGGGTTGGGAGTCAGACTCACCTTCCAAACGCTCCCAATTTTTCCTGATTGCCTCTGAATGTCTCTTCATAGAGGGGTCTTCTGGTACTTGCTAAGAAAAAGCAGCACACGGTCTGTCTCTCCACGTCCCAAGAGCTCACCCTCCGCCCCACAGCCTCTTCACCCCGGGCTCCCTCTGCTGCCAATACCACCACTTTGCCTTCTTCCCGGATGCCATTCAGCGACTCACCTGCCAGCGTCCATCTGTCTGTCCGTAACACACGAGGGGCCTCTCCGCATCTCTACATAAAACCCAAAGGGAAGAGGAGTCATCGAAATCCAGATCGAGGGGGGTGGAGGCGACCGAGACAAACCGTGGCGTCTCCAGCCGTGGAACAGAGGAGACCGAGAACACGTAGAAGCCGCACGCCCTGCAACAAGATGGATGAATACGGCGCCCCCAATAATACCCCCGGGGCAGGATGGCAATGATCCCCACTCGCCTCCTACGTGTCAAATCACAACACCGGAGCCGCGTGCCCACCGGTCACAGACAAAGCTACCCCTCCACCGGTTACATCAGTCACCACCTGGCGCCCAGAAACACAAGGACCCCGACACCCCTTACCTGTCACACAAGACAGCCACGCGCTCTCCACGAGGACAACAACTGATCCTGGAGACGGCCAATCTCTGTGAAATGAACGACCACAATTAGAAACTGAAGACACGGAAGGGATTTCTCTGGCACTTTGGACTCCGGCGTCATGAGAAGGAGACTCACCTGGGTCTCCGGGGCCCCGCAGGCCACACTCAGGTTGATGCTGTGAACCTCTCGGCCCGTCTCATACTCCCAGAGCCGCACCGACCCGTCCTGGAGAAGAAGACAAATTACAGAGAGGCTGAGAGGAGGGAGGAGAGCCGAGGAGGCAGCTCAGAGAACAGGCCTGGGAGACACCTACCCCCCCTCTCTCCTCGGCCATCACTGGAGAACACCTACCCACCCCCTCTCTCTCCTCTCTCTCCTCTCGCCCATCACGGAGAACACCTACCCCCCCTCGCCTCTCTCCTCGGCCCATTCACTGCGAAACCACCTACCCCCCTCTCTCTCTCTCTCCTCGCCCATGCACTGGAAACACCTACCCCTCCCCTCTCTCCTCGCCCACACTGGAAATCACCTACCCCCCTCTCTCCTCGGCCATCACTGTGAGAAACACCTACCCCCCCCCCTCCTCTCTCTCTCGCCCATCACTGGAGAACACCTACCCCCCCTCACTCTCCTCCCATCACTGGAGAACACCGGACCCCCCCCCTCCTCCTCGCCCATCACTGGGAGAACACCTACCCCCCCTCTTCTCTCCTCGCCCATTCACTGGAGGTAACACCTACCCCTCCTCTCTCTCCTCGCCTATCTCACTGCTTAGAACACCTACCCCCTCTCCTCCTCACCCATCACCGCGAGAACACCTACCCCCTCTCTCTTCCTCACCCATGCACCGGGAGAACACCTACCCCCCTCTCTCCTCGCCATCACCGGAGAACAGCCACCCCCCCCCTCTCTCCCGCCATCATGCGAGAACAACCTACCCCCCCTCTCTCCTCGCCATCACTTGGAGAACACCTACCCCCCCTCTTCTCTCCCGCCATCACTGGAGAACACCTACCCCCCCTCTCTCGCCTCGCCCATCACTCGAGACACCTACCCCTGATCCAGAGAGAAGCAGCTTGCGAGGTCCTGGAAGAACAAGCAGCTTTGACACAAACCTTTGGGGAAGTGAGATCACAAAACATGACGATTACCACTTGTTGCCCCACACCCTGACACCGCCTGCCCTCACCACTACACCCCCATACACTGCCCCACGCTCCGACACCTACTGCCCCTCCCCCCATACACTGTCCTGACACCGCCTGCCCTCACCACCACACCTAGACCCTGCCCCTCCCCCATACAGTGCCCCAGCCCCCGACACCTCTTGCCCGCCTCCATAACACGCCCCAGGCTCCTGCGCCCCCCCCATACACTGCCCCGGACACCTTCTTCGCCGTCCCCATACACTCCCGACCCACCTCCTGCCCGCTCCCCCCAACACCCCCACACCTTACGTCCCGCCCTCCCATACCAACTTGCCCCGACACTCCTGCCCTTCCCCCCCATACCAACTGCCCCGACACCTCCTGCCCGTCCCCCATACACTGCCCCGACACCTTCTGCCCCCCGCCTGTCACCTGGTCCCCACTCACTCTCTGTGTCCCAGGCAGAAGGCAGCGATCACGTGTGGGGAGTTCCAGGCGCTGACGCGGATTTTCTCGTCGCGGTCACAAGTGATGACATAGTCACCGTCGTCACTCACGACCTGCATTAGGGACACGTAAAAAGCTAGTGACGTGTGTGTAACATGTGCTACACGTGTTCCCAGGACACAGCGCTGGAGACAGGGACGTAGAAAGGATTTTTGCCCCAGAAACTGCCCCCTGCAGGACATAAAGGAAACGCCATGATCCAAAACGACTCCACCCGCCCCACTACACCTAATAGATTGCAAGCTCCTAGGAGCATTCTAATGCTCACCACGTCCAGTAACATGGATAAATGCCCCAGTTCCAGGCGTCCTTCCTCCTGCGCATGAGTAACCGAAAACGAGAAGACGTCGCCGGACTTATCTGCCACCAGGACACGCTTTCCACACGCTGAGAAAGTGAGAGCCGTGCAGCGCCGGGAGACCCCCCTGCACACAGGACACAAGACTCAGATACCCAGCGGTAACGGGACCCCTCCCCACGCAGACCACCAAGACCCTCGGCATTTGCCCCTGGGGGCCCCTCACCTGGTGCTGATTTTCTCCCACGTGGGGTTAGTCTGAAAGAGGACGAGTCTTTTGCGGTCATCGGTCAACGCAAAATAATCCCCGGCGGGGGAGAAAGACGCGGCCAGAATTCTGTCGGAACCGGTCGGGGGGTCGCCTGAGCAATCCTGCCTGCAGGGGGGCATAACGAGAGAGGCGGGTAAGTGGGGGGCCATAAACGGAAAGGGGGGTGAAAGAGGAGTGCGGGGGAACCAATGGAGGGAAGAGATGGGGCAGAGAGAGATCAGAGACAAAAACAAAAAACTGTTACTGACCGGGTCCCAAACAGCCCAGGGCCCAGGGACTAGAGAGGTAGATGAGCTTACGGCCCCTGATAACACCCTCGGGCCCCTCACTCACCCTGGAGTTGGGATTGGCTTCTCCAGGGAGCTGCTGTCAAACAGGAAGGAACCGCTGGGATCCCTGCAGGAAAAGCACATCAGTCAGTGACAGCGCGACCAGGAGAGACGGATGGGGGCCACAGGGGCCCCCTGCAACATCACAACCACTGGGGTCCCTGCAACATCACAACCACCAGGGGACACAGGGGCCCCCTGAAACATCACAACCACTGGGGGGGTACGGGGGCCTCTGTAATAACACAACCACTGAGGGGGGGGGGAGGCACAGGGGCGCGTGCAAATCACAACCAACTGGGGTACCTGACAACATCACAACCACATGAGGGGGGGGGGGCACGGGGGCACAGGGGCACAGGGGCGCGTGCAACACCACCACTGGGTTTCGCGTTAAACGAGGGACCCGGGTACGGAGGGGGTGACTTTATCCGGTTTAATAAACCTCAGTATCGGTAAATTAATGACATCATCAATGACAGGCGTCACCCCGGATACCTCGCGCTATCACTCAGCAGAATGCTGCCTCCTATCACGCTCAGCCAGCCTGCCCGGAGCCGCAGCATGGTTGGGGTTTCGATTGCTCACAGACTCCACGCGGGTGTGTGTCGCGCTAAAATTGCGTCATCACTCGGCGCGATCACGTGACTCAACCTCTCAGGGTCAAAATGGCGACTCCGGTTTTGCGAGCTCTTCGGGGACTGCAGGTACCGGGTGACATCATAGCTGGGCTGAGGTCCGGTAGTGACTTCAGTGTGACATCATGGCAAAGAGTGATGATGAAGATGTTACTGCAGAGAGAGGCTGGTTTGTAATGATGTAGAGGGGCAACGAAAGGTTTGTCTTTAATGGTGTCGCGGGTTAGACAGTGGCCGGTCTGTGATGATGTCACAGGGAGACAGTGGCCAGTCTGTGATGATGTCATGGTTAGACAGTGGCCGGTCTGTATTGATGTCACAGGGTAGACAGCGGGCAGTCTGTGATGATGTCACAGGGTAGACGGTGGCTGGTCTGTAATGATATGATGGGGTAGACACTGGCCAGTCCATGATGATGATGTCATTAGTGACAGCGTTTTCTTCCTGTAGCTTGTCCGGTGGCAGTTGAAGAGCACGAGACCCTTCCAGTCTCAGAGAGGTAAGGCGCTCTCGCCGAGACAGCCTCGTGTTGAATGCAGGGTGGAGTCCGAGGTCTGGATCCCTAATGGAGGTTCCGTCCTCCACTCCAACCGTTATCGATAGACTCTGGCAGCCGCTCCTTGTGGACTCCATTACGGGGCCGGGGGGTGACCTTTACACGGGATGGGGGGCAATTAACGCTCTCGTCTTTTTCCTCAGCCTCCCAAGCCAGAGACGGCAAGACTTTGGTCTCTTTCCCAGCAAAGGTCTCGTTCCCAGCGAAGGTCTCTGATGGCTCCAAGGATTCAGTGAAAGGTGAGGATATTAACCAGACGGCCTCCCAACTTGAGGAGATTGTGGGCCGCGCACCGGGCAAGAACCTGGCGTCAGAGAGGGCCGTGCAGATAGGACCCGGTGCATCGCTCAGAGACATGCGCGGCAAAGGCTCAACGGCTAAACGAGAAGACGAACCATCGTCGTCCTCCTCTTCCTCCAGCTCTGATTCCGACTCCGACGAGGAAGAACCGGCCCCAGGAGGATCGATTCCCACGGAGCCCAAGGATGAAAGTGGGGGGGGTGTTGGGGGCCCACGGCCTCACCCTGAGCGAGGGTCTCTCCCGACACCAGAGGGCCAGAGCAGGGAAGAGCCTCGTTCCTCACCAGCTCCTCAAGCAACGAAGGACCCCGAGGAAGAGATCCATGACGGGATGGCTCCGGCGGCTGCGAATGGGGTACCACGGGCCCCCCAGCCTGGAAAAGGACCTGTAAAACCCACCTCTGTGGCCCCCCTAACCTCACAGGAGGAAGGGCAGAAATCTCCAGCTGTCGTTTCTCCGTTACCCGAGAGAGAGGGGCAAATAGAAGAGCCGACTGTGTCTGATGGAGTCGGGGAGCAGGGAGGCCCCCCGTTATCTGCGGAGGCCCCAATCCCCACTGAGAGCGCGGCCGAGGAGACTCCACCGAGACCCACAGAGGAGCTTGCGGGGCCACGTGAGCAGAGATCTGTGAATTGCCCCTATCTCTGTCCATCTGCCTCTTCCTTTTTTCCACCCCGGCTGCTTAGGAAACTCTTTCCTCTAATCCCTCTGCACGCGTCTCGTGTTCAGTAAATGATTCGCTGGCGGGAAGCGGCTGCTACGATTGGTCAGAAAAGAAGGTTGAGAAGCACTGAACGGTAGCGAGTAGAACCGGCCCGCTCCCCCTCGTCTATGTTCCCTTAGAGCCCCTGTCAGAAGCGCTCTCTTGCTGTCTCTCGCAGGACACGGCTCGGCTGGCTGTCTCGTGCCGGTGCTCTCGTTGTTCACACTGAATGGTACCTTAGTAGGTCTTGCTTTGCGCCCCAAGCGCTCTCTGCTGCCACTTTAGATGCCCGACACAAGCGCTCTTGGTACGCCCGGCGCAGACACGCGTGTACAGGACGTGCTCTCGCATGCGTTAGCGGCTGATTTTATAGATCGTACATTTCCTCTGAAGAAGTTTTCTCCGCCGTGTCTTGTCCGAGGCATCTCGTGTGGCCCCTGCTGCCACGTGCTGTCACTGTCAGGGTCGCGTATGTTTTTTGCTGCGCTTAACTTGGTTGTTTCTGGCTCAGAAGCATGCGCGGTCTCTGCTGCTGACGCCATTTATCCCTCATGCTTGTGATAGACGCTGTCCGTGTGTCTCAGTAACGCTGTCTCCCCCCTGCGTGCCGTTTAATGTTCCCGGATGTCTCTGAGCTCTCCATTTTCTGCTCTCTCCGCAGCGGCCCCGGAGCCCCCAGCGGCGGATCAGCCCTTCGATAATTCTCGGTACCAGAACCTGCAGCATCACTCCTACGACCCGTTCACCTTCGTGGACTACGACGTGGAGCTCGCGCGCTTCCGCCTCCCTCAGCCCTCCGCGGGAAGACCGTCACCTCGTCACTGAGACCTCTGCGGTGCGAGAGTGCGGAGCGCTGCCACGGAAACAATAAATCTGTATATATCTGTACGCCGTGACTCCTTTCTGTGTCTGACGGCTGGGGGTACGAGACTCCTGCCACGTCACGCCGCTCTAGAATGTTAACGTGGTCCGTGTGCGTACAGGCCGGGGGTGAAGGCG
>VKOC01000478.1:18394-29256 GCA_009364415.1 Spea multiplicata
CGTTAGGTCAGGGTCCCACGTGGCCCAGTGTGAGAGGGAGGGCTGAGTGACGTTAGGTCAGGGTCCCACGTGGCCCAGTGTGAGAGGGAGTGCTGAGGTCAGGGTCACTCCCAAGGTTAGTCCTAATTCTCCTAACAAAGCTCAGTGGGGGCCCAATGGTAATAGGTAATAGCGCAGATAGGTAGGTGGAAGTGGAAGATAGGTTCCAGACAAGGTAAGCGTGATGGAGTGAGTGTAAGAATGTTAGCATGAGTGTGTAAGTGTTAGTATGTGTGTCTGCTAGAGTTTGTGTTAGAGTGATAGTATCTTAGTTAGTGGTGGTGGGGAGCAGGGTCCAGGGGGCACTCAGCCTCCCAGGCCAGAATGTGCCAGACCTCGATGGGTAGTATGTTGCCATATCTCGTGTCACATCTCTGTGTCCGGTATTTTTTTTACTCCAGTTATCCGACGAGATCACACTTGGTCTGAAGAGACCCTCACTGAATGTGTGGAATATACAGGACAAGCAGGTGAGGCCAGGGGACATGACTTATACTACAGACAATGCGTGTGCAAGCCGGGTGGTCTGGGAACTGAAGAGGGAAAGGAATTTGACGCAGATCCAAGGTCCCTAAACCAGGAGACATACATTTCGTCCATAATGCTGACCAGCACAGGTAACGTGCTCCCCGCAGTGTCTCGAATGAGTGACTGATTCCTACACCCTACATACTGCACGGGACAGCACTTTACATGCGTCTGGCAGTAACATGCGGAATGTACATGTGTGCCCTAGAACATGGCCAGCATGGTCACCCTAATCCATTGGGGTTAGTGATTGTGGTGTGATTCACATAGAGTGAGTATGATCGGGGCGGGTTATCTTGGAGAATAGAGTGGCCATGATGTTCCGTTCCTCCAGGACGAGGGGACCATAACATATTCTTCTCTCCGGCAGATGCTTGATCTCCTGGAACACATGTTTCATGACCTGGGCCTGGTGACAGAATTCAAGATGGATGACAAGATCCTTGAAAACTTCCTGGTGAGTGAGGGCTGGGGGTCAGCTAATGCTAACCCTAAGGGTGAAGGTCCTGTATCAAAAGGTGGACATTTTGTCTAAAATGAGAATGACCTGACCGGCCACGGACAATCACAGATTTTCTTCATATAAATTTTTAGGATGTGGCTGTGGGGGGGCACTAGCTATCAAAGCCTCTCTCCCACGACAGAGCCAGTGTCTTCTTATTTCCCTCCTTTCTCTCATTCCTTTTATTTCTTCACTCACAGGGAGTCATGTTCTAGCCCTACCTCATACGTCGGTTATGGCTCACCTCAGACAGACTTTGTCCTCATCCTCTCCATTTCTACCCATCTACCCCTACTTCAACTGAACAGTTATCCTGGAGGATGTAGTGAAAGGGCATGAAATAGATGGGAGGTTTTTACGGTTTGGGCGAAGAAGGCTTTGTGAAGCTGAGCTTTATGGTTCTTTAGCTCGTAGGGAAGATGTGGAGGGTGTCAGGATCAGAGAGCAGCAGCTAATGTATCATTTGCTGATTTGATGAAAAATGTATCATTTTTTTATTAATTTTTATTTATTTTGCTCTCAGTGCCGCGTTCAAAATAATTATAGAGCAAATCCTTTCCACAACTTCAGACACGGCTTCTGTGTCACCCAGATGATGTACAGCGTTATCTGCGCATGCCGGCTGCAGGTACGCGTGCAAATTATTCTTCTAACCCTCGTAACATGGCTTGTCTTACGCATGAGTGCTGTGTTTTCCTTATTGTGTCCCCCAATGGCCTCCTTCACTCTGCTTCCTCACAGCCTTGCTCTCCTTTTCTCCCCTTCCTCATGGCCGCCTTCTCCTTCCAACCTGTGGTGTCCCTCACCTTTGATTTTCCTCCTCGCTACCTTCCTCCATTCTGCATCTTCACAGCCTCCACCTCCTTTGCTCTACCTCCTTATAGCCTCCTTCTATATGCGTCTTCATGGTCTTCTCTCCTAAGCTCTGCCTCCTCATTGCTTCCCTCTTTTTACATCAGCATCCATGTGGCATCCCTTTTGTGTCCTCCTCATTCACTCTGCTTTCACTTGTGATTTCCTCTTCCCTCGCTGTTGCTCTGCATGGCCTCTTTCTTCTTGGCAGTGGCTTCTCCCATGTTCTGTATTCCCTTATCTCATACCTTCTCAGTCTCTTCCATGAGTTATTATTTATTGACTTCATTTTTCTTTCTCTGCTCGTGTTTCAGGACAGGCTGCCTCCTGCGGATATTGTAGGCCTCATTGTAGCTTCTCTGTGCCACGACCTGGATCATCCTGGCCTTAACAATGCGTAAGATTACAGTGATTTTGGAGTCCATGTTTTAGGCCGGATGCAGGCTGTGATGGAAGCAGAGATCATTCTACCGTATAACCATTAACCATTGCTTAGGGCCCAAAACAGAGGCTGTTAAATCAATATAATGTGTCTTAATGAGTACTATGTTTGTTATCATACATATTGTCAGAGAACTTCCGAGGACTTCTATACCTTGGGGTTCCAAATTCTATAGATAACTTTATTGAGAGAGAAATCAGATATAATTATCACAATATAATTATCCTTTTCACCAGTATCAGGCTGGGATTGTGTGATGATTCAAGTGGACCTTCCTCCTCTCCCCAGCCATCTCTTGCCTGCAAGGACCTTCTGCCTCTCCCTGGCCTTCTCTTCCCCGCATGGACCTTCCTCCTCTTCCAGTTCTCTCTGCCCCACATGGTCCATCCTCCTCTCCTGGTTCTCTCTGCCCTGCATGGTCCTTCCTGCTCTGCTGGTTCTCTTTGCCCTGCATGGTCCATCCTTCTCTAATGGTTCTCTCTGCCCCGCATGGTCCTTCCTCCTCTCCCAGCCCTCTTTGGTGTGGGTCTGGACCCCAAATACAGGAATAATTTCAGCATAATGATTGGTTATTATTTATTCTGCGTCCAGATATCAGGTTAATGCCGGCACTGAACTGGCCGCTCAGTATAAGAACAAATCGCCTCTGGAGAACCATCACTGGGCAGTCACCCAACAGATACTGAGCCACCCGCAGTCCAACATATTCTGCAACACGGACCCAGGGGACGCAACACGCATACAGGAGGTGAAATAGAATTAGTGTTCTAGATCAAGAACTTGCGTGGCCGGGGGAAGGAACCCAATTGGCCAGAGAGTCGGCACTTTTTGTAGTTAGCTATTGGCATTTATTTGTATAAATGGGTGGGGCATTTAGAAGAAGAATAATGGGGTTTATTTACCCGGTTTAATTTACAAAACCATTCCTGCTGTTTCTAAACACATTATCAGGGCTGTGATACCCTCATACCCAGCAAACATTCTGAGCTCCTAGAAAAGAGGGGCATCAGGGGAGGAGGAAAGAGGGACTGGTCACAATAAACAAGGACATTTGGAAGGCATGGAAAACAGAGTGCAGACATGCACATCATGAGGAAGATGGAGGGGTTAGGGAGCAGCAACAGGCAGCGTTATGGGTGGCATTGGGTTACAGAATGATGTTTAAAATGGATCCTATTTCAGGAAATTAAGGAGTTAATCCTAGCGACAGACATGATCAATCACGGCCACGTCCTGAGATCCCTGCAGGAAATACATGGCATGGATCCATCCGACAGAAAACACGTGAGCGTGGTGAGAAAAAACATCAACTGCCCCCCAACTTATAACCTTATGCACCAATTACTGCTCTGTCACACCCCCAATAACTGTATGCACCAATCACTGCTGTCACACCCCCAATAACTGTATGCACCAATCACTGCTCTGTTACAGACCCAATAACCTTATGCACCAATCACTGCTCTGTCACACCCCCGATAACCCACCACTATAACCACATCTATAGTTAGATACCCGCCCCTATACCTGCCTGCACCAATCGCTGCTCTGTTAGTGTTTTGTTGTCATCACTTTTTGTCTTCTCCTCGTCGGCCGGAAGCTGAAGAAAGGACTCATTAAGTTCTGCGACATCTCCAATGAGGTTCGGCCTGCGGAGCAAGCGGAGATCTGGGCGGACGCATTATTAGAAGAATACTTCCTGCAGGTGCTTCCCACGTGTGTGTGACATGTTTGTGTGTGACGTGTATGACGTGTGTGTGTGACGTGTGTGTGTGTCACGTGTGCGACGTGTGTGTCACTCCCACAAGTGTGATTTCCACCCATAGGTGAAAGCCTCTGACTCCTCCCCTTAGCCGGCAGGTCTCTCCCTGTTTGCTGTTATTGCCCCCCTAACTTATCTGCCTCTGACTCAGCAAGCAGAGATTTCACATCTCACACATTAGTGCATCACGTCTCCTAACCATAGAGAGGTCTCAAGGGTCTCACTCTCAGGGTTTAGTGGTAACGCCAGACGTCATCTGGTAACCCGGTGGAGTCCCTTCTATGCCGAATAACAGCAGAGTCTACCAACCCCAACCCAGAAGGTCTTAGAACTCGACTGTTTATTTTAGACTGTTAGCCAGCAGAGACTGTCGCACCCCTCACGGGATCCACCAATGGGGTCCACATCCCCAAATTTTCACAAAGCCAGGGGAAACCAGGAAGAAGGCTGCAGGGGAACGGCGGGGAAGAGAACATGAACGGGAAAGATTACTCCTGCCTGTCCAAACTGAAGCCATGTCTCCTCATTTCAGAGCGACCGCGAGAAGGCAGAGGGTCTCCCCGTCACCCCATACATGGACCGGGACACGGTGACAAAAGCCACCGCTCAGAGCTCATTCATCGACTCCCTGCTTCTTCCACTGTGTGAGGCTCTGGGCAAGGTAAATGTGTGATGGAGGTCACTGCGTTGGGGTGGAGGAGCAGTATGAGGTCACTGCATTGGGGTGGAGGGGCAGGATGAGGTAGTTGTACTGGAGTGGCAGTATGAGGTCACTGCATTGGGGTGGGGGGGCAGTATGAGGTCACTGCGTTGGGGTGGAGGAGCAGGATGAGGTTACTACATTGGGGTGGAGGTGCAGTATGAAGCCACTGTGTTGGGGTGGAGGGGCAGTATGAGGCCACTGTGTTGGGGTGGAGGGCAGTATGAGCACATCATGGGGGAGTTGACGGTCTCAAGAGGGATGGAGGCTGAGTGAGGCCAAAGTTCCCATTGAGACTACAGGCTGAAGCAGCAATAATCCAGGAAAAGGTTAGTGGGGTCCCCATGGGCTGGACTGCACAACTCTGCAAGTTTACTCTAATCTGTTGAGGGGGCAGACTGGGGTATAATGACATCATAGGGGCAGGTCCCGAGAGAAGATGAACATATAAGAACCAATTAAAAAGGTGAAGGGTTCAGCCTCCTACTCATTATCTGACTCTAATCTGTTACTTCTACCCCAAGATTTTACCCCAGATGAACAACCTGGCGCTCAAGCCCTTGGCAGAAGCTAAACGGCGCTATCAGTGTCAGATGGAAAAGGTAAAGGGAGCGGCGGCTCTGTTCACCGATGTGTCAGCGTTTGCGTATTGGCAGCTACTTGGCCCTATAGTCATGACTGCCGCAGAAGCCACGGCAGAAGCCACGGCAGGCTCTCCTGAGAGCGTTCAGGCTCCTTGGGTGGTATCCGGGAGTCTCGCCAGACAGAACAAGGGTAACAGAGTGAGGCCTGGAGCTCCACGGAGCTGTAATACAAATAGTGGGCAGTAGATGGCGCCAAACAACCCTTACGTTATATTTATTCACATAGCATCACCAGATTACATGGCGCTTTTACACCATAATTTACAATGACATCATAAACAGATGTTATGACATACTGAGTACTCACTCAATGCATAGGCCTGGTCTGTGGACAGAACCCAGGAGGAATGTGCCCTGCATCAAAAAGGGTCAAATAAGCCTCTTAACAGAAATTTAAAAACTTGCACCGGTTCCAGACATGACAGCCTGTGGCCCAAGGGTAGCTGGGATGGAAAAGAGCGCCTTATTCAGTACACTTGTGTCTTTCTTCCTCTATCTGCCTCTCTCCCGTACCCTCCTCGCTTTCCTCCTCTGCGTTCCACCCTGCCACCCCCTCCCCCCTGCTTGCCCCTGTGCCTGTTTCTTCTGCCCCATAACCCTGAGGTCTCCCCCTTTGTTTTCTGTCTGCAGACTCATCGGACTGACTCGCCAAATTATTCGCCATCCGTGTGAAGACCAGACGATCCACCGCAGGGGGCGGGGAAATCCACCGCAGGGGGCGGGGCAATCAACCAGGTTTTATAAATTATTAGAATAATGAGACCGTATATTAAACCCTCTCAGTCTCTCAGAATGATCTGTGGGGGGGGGGGGGCATCTCACGGCCGTGGAGGTTATAGAACCGCTTACAGGTGTCTTGACGCGTCCAAACACGCTCATGCGCAGAAAACACACAAAACCCCAAACCCACCCTTACGAAAAATTACTGCAGTTTTATCCGAAGTAATACTGCAGTTTTTTGGAGATGAAAAAACTGAAATACTGCACTTTTACTGCATTTGTACTTCAGTGCACTGCAGTTATTTTTGTACGGAAATACAAATGCAATAAAGCTGCAGCACATTGAAGAACAACTGTAGGTATTGCAGTTTTTTGGTCATGTTACTTCAGAAAAAACTGCAGCCCAAAGCGACAGACGTCACTCCGCACCGCGCTTTACCCTCAGCACCCTCCTTTACCCACGACACCCCCCGCGCCACCCTTTACCCACAACACCCTCTGCAGCGGCAGCGAACATGCAGCGGGGGCTTTAATTAGGAATAAAAATTAGAAGTGAATGTTCAGAAATCTTTTTTAATCCAAAATGTAAACAGCGAGGATTATCCACCAAACAAAACATTTCATGGCGGCCACCTCCTCCTGGGGTCAGGACTAGTCTCTACTACAGAATATACACAAGATCGGGGGGCTCGTCCCGGGACCACCTTACGGAAGAGCTTTTTCTTCTTTGTCCATCATTCAAAGCTGGAGGCTCCGGACACAGATCCTCTCCTCTGAGCACAAATCCCCCCCGCTTCCCCTCTCATCCGTGGGGTATCTACGGTTCTTTCCGTGTCGAGGCCCCAGCTGAGCCCTCACAGGTTTGGGGCCCCGGCCCTATCGCTCAGTCTTCTGTATTTTACTGGCCGACACAGCTGAGGCCGCAGAGACTTTGCGCTTTTCTGCCTCGATCCGCGCCTCCTTTTTGCGCAGGTAAGAGGACATGTTGTCACACACCGCTTTGTAGAGGCTGGTGAAGGGGCTCTCGGGGGTCTCGGGCCCTGCAGGAAGAGATTGGGGAAAGGACACGGCCTTTATAGTGTCGCCAGAAACGTTAATGGTCGGGGCTGCCGCCCCCCCCTACACAAGGGGGGGCGGCAGGTTCCAACACAAGGAGGGGGTTTGAAGGTTCCTACCCTGGGGGGAGCAAGATTCCTGAAATGGGGGGCAAGATTCCTGAAATGGGGGGGGGGTTGGGAGGTCAGACTCACCTTCCAAACGCTCCCAATTTTTCCTGATTGCCTCTGAATGTCTCTTCATAGAGGGGTCTTCTGGTACTTGCTAAGAAAAAGCAGCACACGGTCTGTCTCTCCACGTCCCAAGAGCTCACCCTCCGCCCCACAGCCTCTTCACCCCGGGCTCCCTCTGCTGCCAATACCACCACTTTGCCTTCTTCCCGGATGCCATTCAGCGACTCACCTGCCAGCGTCCATCTGTCTGTCCGTAACACACGAGGGGCCTCTCCGCATCTCTACATAAAACCCAAAGGGAAGAGGAGTCATCGAAATCCAGATCGAGGGGGGTGGAGGCGACCGAGACAAACCGTGGCGTCTCCAGCCGTGGAACAGAGGAGACCGAGAACACGTAGAAGCCGCACGCCCTGCAACAAGATGGATGAATACGGCGCCCCCAATAATACCCCCGGGGCAGGATGGCAATGATCCCCACTCGCCTCCTACGTGTCAAATCACAACACCGGAGCCGCGTGCCCACCGGTCACAGACAAAGCTACCCCTCCACCGGTTACATCAGTCACCACCTGGCGCCCAGAAACACAAGGACCCCGACACCCCTTACCTGTCACACAAGACAGCCACGCGCTCTCCACGAGGACAACAACTGATCCTGGAGACGGCCAATCTCTGTGAAATGAACGACCACAATTAGAAACTGAAGACACGGAAGGGATTTCTCTGGCACTTTGGACTCCGGCGTCATGAGAAGGAGACTCACCTGGGTCTCCGGGGCCCCGCAGGCCACACTCAGGTTGATGCTGTGAACCTCTCGGCCCGTCTCATACTCCCAGAGCCGCACCGACCCGTCCTGGAGAAGAAGACAAATTACAGAGAGGCTGAGAGGAGGGAGGAGAGCCGAGGAGGCAGCTCAGAGAACAGGCCTGGGAGACACCTACCCCCCCTCTCTCCTCGGCCATCACTGGAGAACACCTACCCCCCCCCTCTCTCCTCCTCTCTCTCTCCTCGCCATCACTGGAGAACACTACCCCCTCCTCTTCCCCTCGCCCATCACTGGAGACACCTACCCCCCCCTCCTCTCTCTTCCTCGCCCATCACTGGAGAACACCCTACCCCTGCCATCTTTCTCCTCGCCATCACTGGAAACACCTACCCCCCTCTCTCACTCGGCCATCACTGGGAACACTACCCCCCCCCTCTCCTCTCTCTCCTCGCATCACTGGAGAACCACTACCCCCTCACTCTCCTCGCCATCACTGGGAGAAACACCTACCCCCCCCCTCTCCTTCGCCCATCACTGAGACACCTACTCCGCATATCTCTCCTCACCCATCACTGAGAACACCTACCCCCCTCTCTCTCCTCGGCCATCATGGAGAACACTACCCCTCTCTCTCCATAACCAGTCGGAGAACACCTACCCTCTCTCTCACTCAACATCACCGGAGAAACACCTACCCTCTCCTCTCCCTCCCCATCACCGGAGACCCCCTTTACCCCTCCCCTCTCCCTCGCCATCACTGTGAGAACACCTACCCCTCTCTCCTCGCCCATCACTGGGAGACACGTACCCCCTTCTCTCTCGCCCATCACTGGAGAACACCTACCCCCCCTCTCTCGCCTCGCCCATCACTCGAGACACCTACCCCTGATCCAGAGAGAAGCAGCTTGCGAGGTCCTGGAAGAACAAGCAGCTTTGACACAAACCTTTGGGGAAGTGAGATCACAAAACATGACGATTACTACTTGTTGCCCCATGCCCTGACACCGCCTGCCCTCACCACTACACCAATATAAGCCCACGCTCCGATCAACTACTGCCCGCCCCCATCACTATGCCTGAACACTGGCCTCCCTCACCACGCCCCTAGATCCCTGCCCCTCCCTCCAATCAGTGCCCAGCCCCGACACCTCTTGCCCGCCCCATACACTGCCCCAAGGCCTCCTGCCGTCCCGCCAACTCACACTGCCCGACAAACCTTCTGCCGCTTCCCCCCTACACTGCAAACGACACCTTCTGCCCGTCCATACCCATACACTGCCCGACACTTCAGAGATAACCCCATACACATGCCACACCCATCCTGCCAGTCCCCCCAATTCCTGCCCCGACAAACCTCAACTGCCCGTCCCATACACTGCCCCGACACCTTCTGCCCCCCGCCTGTCACCTGGTCCCCACTCACTCTCTGTGTCCCAGGCAGAAGGCAGCGATCACGTGTGGGGAGTTCCAGGCGCTGACGCGGATTTTCTCGTCGCGGTCACAAGTGATGACATAGTCACCGTCGTCACTCACGACCTGCATTAGGGACACGTAAAAAGCTAGTGACGTGTGTGTAACATGTGCTACACGTGTTCCCAGGACACAGCGCTGGAGACCGGGACGTAGAAAGGATTTTTGCCCCAGAAACTGCCCCCTGCAGGACATAAAGGAAACGCCATGATCCAAAACGACTCCACCCGCCCCACTACACCTAATAGATTGCAAGCTCCTAGGAGCATTCTAATGCTCACCACGTCCAGTAACATGGATAAATGCCCCAGTTCCAGGCGTCCTTCCTCCTGCGCATGAGTAACCGAAAACGAGAAGACGTCGCCGGACTTATCTGCCACCAGGACACGCTTTCCACACGCTGAGAAAGTGAGAGCCGTGCAGCGCCGGGAGACCCCCCTGCACACAGGACACAAGACTCAGATACCCAGCGGTAACGGGACCCCTCCCCACGCAGACCACCAAGACCCTCGGCATTTGCCCCTGGGGGCCCCTCACCTGGTGCTGATTTTCTCCCACGTGGGGTTAGTCTGAAAGAGGACGAGTCTTTTGCGGTCATCGGTCAACGCAAAATAATCCCCGGCGGGGGAGAAAGACGCGGCCAGAATTCTGTCGGAACCGGTCGGGGGGTCGCCTGAGCAATCCTGCCTGCAGGGGGGGCATAACGTTCGAGAGAGGGGGTAAGAGTGGAAAAGAGAGATAACGGAGAGAGGTGGTAAGAGGTAGGTGGGGGGGACCATTATGGAGGGAAGAGGTGGGGCAGAGAGAGATCAGAGACAAAAACAAATAACAATACTGTTACTGACCGGGTCCCAAACAGCCAACATCAAGGGCCCAGGGACTAGAGAGGTAGATGAGCTTACGGCCCCTGATAACACCCTCGGGCCCCTCACTCACCCTGGAGTTGGGATTGGCTTCTCCAGGGAGCTGCTGTCAAACAGGAAGGAACCGCTGGGATCCCTGCAAGAAAAGCACATCAGTCAGTGACAGCACGACCAGGAGAGACGGATGGGGGCCACAGGGGCCCCCTGCAACATCACAACCACCAGGGGACACAGGGGCCCCCTGCAACATCACAACCACTGGGCCCCCTGCAACATCACAACCACCGGGGTCCCTGCAACATCACAACCACCAGGGGACACAGGGGCCCCCTGCAACATCACAAC
>VKOC01000479.1:4300-19539 GCA_009364415.1 Spea multiplicata
ACTTTTATTGGACATAATAATTCAATGACAGTATTTAATATATATATATAAAATTGCAAACAGCAATCACACTCCTATCATGCTAAGTCAGCCAGCACATGCTAGAACCTGGGCATGATAGGATTGTGATTGTTGTTATATATATGTGTATGTATATATATATATATGTCAATATTGTTGAGATGGGAGTGCTCCTTACCGCTCCCCTCTCCATTGGCAGACACGGGGGCCGCGCCGTAAAACGGGGTGAAACACCGGTTGCTCACCGCGCCGTATTACAGCGCCATTCATTTTCAATGGCGGCCGTATTCTGGCCGCAAATCGGGCGGCTGGAATACGGCCCCATTACGGCAATGTGCATGGAGCCTTCGTATGTTGGTCTGGCCCTCTAAAACCATTCCAATTTCTCATGTGGCCCCATGGGAAAATTAATTGCCCACCCCTGCTCTAGAGGATACCTCGCTGAAGCTGCTCACCTACAAAGTTGTCGTCCTAGTGGCCCTCACTTAGGCTAGGAGGGTGAGTGAGCTCCAGGCTCTCTCCAGAGTGAAACCTTTTCTCAGGAGTCTGTCTGACTGCATTATCCTCCGTTTACCACCTGAGCTTCTCCCTAAAGTGGTTTCAACTTTCCATTCGGATCAGGATATCGTCCTACCTACCTTGTGTCCGGATCCCAAGAATCCCAAAGAGCTGGAACTCCACTCGCTAGACCTGCGGAGGTTTATCTTTCTCATACGTCTGCTTACAGAAAATCAAACTCGCTTTCTGTCCTTTGCGGGGACCCGCAAGGGCAGATCAGTATCCAGGGCTTTCATTAGTCGCTGGCTTAAAGACGCAATCACCATATGCTACAACTCTGCGGGAAGAGTGCCTCCCTCCCGCCTGAAGGCGCACTCGACTTCCTGGGCTGAACTCTCCGGGGTAAATCCCGTCTCTCATTTGCAAGGCAGCGACCTGCGAGGTCGATCCATACATTCGTAAGGCACTACAGGCTGAATCTTAATCTCTCTGACGAGTCTCAATTTGGTTGTCGTGTCCTTCAGACTGGAATCCTTCCCTCCCTATCTCGCTAATTCTTCTCCTGTGCCACCTGGAATGGCAAGGAAAGTGGGAATTCCTTTTCCTTGTCCATTTCCAAGGTGGCACACTTACTCCCATCCACTAAATTTGCTTTTGCTTATCTATTGTTTGGCTGAGTATCTTTTTAACCACACTGGAGAGGGAGGTCTCTTTTTTTATAGTGTTTCCTGCTCTATCTGGTAGGCGGAGCCTTCTTCACCTGTGCCACCTTGGAAATGGACAAGGAAAAGGAATTCCCAGGTAAGAATTCTCACTTTACCCAACATATCGGTTTGCCTTATTCTGTCAATTCTAGCTTTGTCATATGTTTGGATGTATGTATTGTAAGAAGTGCTGCATCAATTGTGGGTGAATATACAGTATAATGTGTTTAGTAGATTGGGCTAACAGCTACAATAGGTAACATACTGTATCTTGTAAACATATGTCACATCTACAACAGTTTTAAAAAGGAAATTTTGTATGAAATTTGTTTTAATCTACCAGTTTCAAAACAAAATAAAACATTGGGTGTTTCCCTTAAATCCTGTCTGCGATCAGCTGCAGCTACTGAATGTTAAAGTTTAACATTAAATCAGGTAAGTTAGCAACAAAGAGCCAAGGTATTTATTTTTTCTTTCATCCACAACTGTACAGGCTTAATACAAACATTTTAAAACTAATCCTCACAAATATTCCCTTACCACCACTATTGTGGTCTTTATTTTCAAAAAGATCGAAAATATTCCATAAACATCACTCAAAACCACAAAGTTAAACATTATTGCACTCCATTCACAGGCAGAAGAACGACAGAATTTTATAATAGTGCAAATAAGTCTCTAGAGGTTTTTGTTATACAATGGATTGCACACTTTGGTGGCTTTATTCTTTTTGCGAGACTAAAGCCTACCAATTGTTATAACTTCTGTTAAGAGTATTTAAAGCCCTCTTACATAACCCCTCTGATAGAACTCTCCCTCAAAACATCTGCCATTTTGTACCTGGTGCAACTAAACTGAACCTTCACTCAAGTAGATTGAATCAAGTTAGTCTTTCCACTGATGTACTTACAGCACTTGTAACAGTAAGTGACCACCAGCATTAAAAAGCCACCTCAGTAAGGAGGATTTAAAAATAAAGTTTTACTTTTATCGCAGTTGAAAATGCGGTCTAAGCAGTAAAACGTACGCTTTACGAAAACAGCAGACAAGAGTGCTAAACATGAATACAAAAATCTATTTTCTGTGTTCACTTTGGTTGTTCAGAGAGACTAGAAAGCGTGCCAATTAACACATTTAAATTAGTGCTGTGTCCTGAACACTAGCCAAGTTAGCACAAATCGCTTTTCTAACCCAGTCAATACTTGGGGATGTAGAAAAATGTTTAAGTTCAGAGGAACCTTTAAGCTAAGTAGACCTTTGATTCATTGGCACAGATTATAGCTGGACAATACATTTAGGATAAGACATTTGGAGAGCTTAAAACACTCACCCAAGATCATAAGTGCAATTACAAATACGCACAGCAAAACTAATATTTCCTGCAGGACACATTTCATTTCGCACAAATAATGCAGAAATGGCAAGTTGGCGATTTCTACCTTTTACTCAACGACCAAGTTTTTCATGTGAAGCGCACCCCTAAATGTATGCAAGTAAATAAATAGCTGCCAAAAGCTTTGCAGAAAATGCCTCATTGTCCATACATATTCACTGCAACTTAAGTATAATTCTTGCAAATGGATTTAATGTATATGGAGTAGTTTCCTTGATGAAGCATGTGCATGTTATCAATAAGTTCCATAGGGCAAGTGTACTAACGAACGACAAAAAGCATAATTCTGAAAGAAGAAAAAAAATCTAATAGCTGGTTTGTTTAGTTGTTTCAGAACCAACTTAAGTACCACTGGTAAAGCCTTCCAGGGGTAAAAATGACAATACATTTTCCATTATAAACTATACAAGCTTGGAAAAAATATTTTAATTTAATAATCACTGAAAACGTTGAACCACAGTAGTCACCTTGGCAATTGTTGGTGAGCAGTATTGTACAACAAACACTTCATGGCAGTGATAACGCAAGGTCTTATGCTGAAGACAAAAGAAATTATACCTCCAGTGCCTTCTAGGAGTTTGTGAGATAAGACTCCCAACTCCCCAAGTAAACAAAATACAAGTTCTTCCTTTATTGAACTTCAGAGCAAAACCCTTCATGGTCTTCAAAATAAAAGGTGCTTGAGGGACAAAACACAAAGAGCTTAAAATGCATAGAATGGTTCCATGTAGGACTTCCATCGGCCCCAGCTGTGATGGCAGCAGGAAGTGATAGGTGAAGAGACACTTTATAAAGTACTTTATAATGCCCTCCAGTTAGGCCACATATGTTTTCACCACCATCTGTATGGGTTTCTGACACACAGGACATCCTTTACGAGTCTTCTGAAGGCTACGTGCACATGTAAAACACGCTACCATGTGAGCAGTGCGTCCATGTACCACATTGCCATTACGAGGCCTTCTCTGGCAGAGCTGGCACGGCTGTAGTAAAGGACGACTAGATTCTAGGGTCACCTCCTCTGATTGGAAACTGAGTAGTGTATCTGTGCTTGCTGATAAAGTTTTGGAACTCGCGGCAAGGTCTAATGAGTCCAGCGAGGATGAGGGAGGTCTGCTGTAAGCTACTTGTGGCCTCACCATTGGTGCAGAGACAGTTCTGCGGCAGTCAGGAATGTCAATTCCATCTGTGTCTTCTCCAGCACAGGACTTGGCAGGAATTATAGGTGTTGACAAAGTGTGCACGAGACGAGGACAGTCTGCATACCAGTCCTTCCTTAGTGCCCAACATCGAAAGCAGTAACGTTTCACTGGCGAGTTAAATTTGTGGCAATTTGCACACTGCCAGCAATCCTAAAGAAATAAAAAAATGGCTAATGTTTATACTTTTGCTTATCAAAGGAAGCAAAATGCATCATACAAGTGTTAAAAAGTTAATTAGAAAGGTAGTGTATAGAAGAAATGCAGCCATTACTACATTTGCCACTCTTAAGCATCGTATTGGAGAGAGAAAACCTCAATGTAGGCATACATCAGTCTATAGGGGTATATTTAACCCCTTAATGACAAGAATGTTTTTTACACGTACACTTTGGGACAAAAGTTGCTTTAACATTTGTGCCTTTGCTGCTGGTTTAGCTGTAAGTTTATTCTCTCATTTAGTTCACCCACACACAGTTCCCCCCCCCCAGCAAGCAGGGCTTTCTTTAGCTATAAAAATAATTGTATCTAATTTAGTACAAAAAAATTATAAAATATGCTGATTTTTTTTTGCTTTGAAAGGACTTTCTGGCTTAGATTTTCTATACTCTGCTGCAAAAGCCAACAAAAAACCTGCTAATCAGGTTTAGAAATAGTACAAAAAAAAGGTACAATTAGCATATTGCTATTTCAAAACCTTTACAAAAAAAAATTGGCTCATGTCCCATGCATGGGTTTATCGGGTTGTATAGGAGCTAAAAGGCCACATTTGGGAATAGTGCACATTTTTCAAGTTGGAATTTTGACATCTTGAAAATTCGGCCCCATGCCCCCATGAAGGTCAATTGAATTTATTTCAACAAACCATATATTTTTGAAAACTAGACACCACAGGGTATTTCAAATGCTGGTATTTTAACCCCTTAATGACAGCTTGTACATGTACGGGCTCAAAATGCATTGTTTTCAATGGGTTTAGGGACCGCCCACTATCCTTAAAGGGTTAACTTTTTCCATGCACAAATTTTACTACAAGCCTTGATAAAAGTTTTTTCTGTGTGTTTTTCAACGCATTCTACTTCAGGTATGAATTTACAGCTCCTGGTATATGTCACTTTCACACAACATCCCAATATGTAATAAGCAGCATCTCCTGAGTACAGTGATACTCCCATGCATGGGTTTGGTTATTTAGGAGGTAAAAGGTCACCTTTGCAAGGTGTGCACTTGTTTGGAATTTTGACATATGTTCAGTCTGTGCCCATGTCCTATTATTGGGACATCTGAACTGTATTTATCCCAAAAAATCATACTTTATATAAAAAAAAAACACAAGACACCCCAGTATTTCAACTCTTTCCATGCAAGATCTGCAAAGATAAAGCGCACGTTTTAGAACTTGCTCATTAACCCCTTCAAGACCGGGACGTACCTGGTACTTCCGGGTCAAAGGTCACCGGCAGACCAGGACGTACCAGGTACGTCATCGCCGATACGCGATCCAGCGATCAGTAGCAGCCACCCCCCTCAATTCCGTGCATGTGATCGCTTTGCAGCGAATCACGAACACGGAATTTAAATATTAAAAAAAAAAAAATGCGGTCTTTAAGGGAAGACGAGTTTGCAAATGCTAGTCCGGAAGGGGTAGAAGAACAAAAAAAAAAACCTTTTGTTTTACTAACCACCTTTTGATTTGTGAGCTGGGCTCCACTGACTTCCTTAATTGACTTCAGATTGAGTACCTCTGAACATATTAGCTTTTCATCTTGTGAGTGACAGCAATGTCACTCACTGATGGGACTTGTGGTTGCTCTTTGGAGGGGCTGTGTTGCTGAATGCCTAGATATCGAGGCATTTCATCAACACTGATTACGGTTAAAAAATGATTGCTGATCACTTAAGCTCTGTTTTAGCTGCCGCCTATCTTTGTTGATAGGTTCAGCGGCACCCATTTTCAAGGGGAGGCTTTCCTCCCAGTATCCTCTGGTAGCCTCACTTGTGATGCTTCCATGGATGCGGCAAAGCTGCCGATTGCAGCAATTTTAAAGCAGCATGTACATATTCATGTAATGTCACTAATGAATTGCATTGTGAGTCTGCACATATATACGGGCTTTGTCGTGAAGGGGTTACTATATTACATATTTAAAAGACAGTTACAGTATAAAAGCCATTGTACACAAAAATACAGAATGACTCATACATTATATAGGAAAATTGAACTAAAATCAAAAGGTGACAATCAAATGTGACAAACCTCAGAAGTGAGCTCTGTGTCTGTATCACTTAGACTCTGAGTGTCCTCCAGATCATCCTCATAAATGGTTAATTCGATCACCTGAGAACAAAAAGGATAATGCTACATAAAAACATCCTCACAGCTGAATTTATTTTTACCCATCACAAAACAGTCTCCTATTGCCCGTGCATCTCTCTAATATTCATCTTTTCTCCTCGTTTTTCAGAGATAAAAACAGGTTTTTGTTAACCAACATTACCATGAACTAAATATATTTGAGGGTAGCAATATCTAAGCATTGTCTACCTAAATTCCAAAAAGGAATTATTTTCTAAATGGTTAAAAAATATAATAAAATGCAAACTATTGTTTAGTGTGCCTTCAATCTTTACGTATGACCAAGGGGGGGAGAGGAAAAAAAAACGCACTGGGCACATCTTCAAGTGATCTGAGCTTCTACAGTTTTCCCTCTTTTTTTATTGCGATTGACACCGAAGTGAGCACAACCCATGCAAAACTCACCGCATTAGACACAGATGGGTTTATTCACTAAAAGGAGAGTTGGCATGAGGTGTGATTAAAAGTCCCTTTTTTACTATACATTATGAAGGGCCAACACTAACTGGTTACTCCAGTATGTGAGGTTGAGCTTGTCCAATCATAATACATTTCTTACATAATAAAAAAAAAAAAAGAAGAAAGTTTGAAATAATCTCACAGATTTAACAATACATTGTTCAAGACCTGCATTCTGTGCATTAATGTAATTAAATGCTCTTATACTCACCTTTTTGCCTTCATCTTCCTTGACTTCCTTCCCTTCACTATCTTGTGAGTCTTGAGTCTCTACTTTAACCTCCACATTGATCTGATCAGAGCGGCAGTCATTAAGGAACCACAGGTCATCAGTGCTGTCTGACACAAGGGCTGTGTCGATATCCTATAAGAAAGAGGCTTCTTGTCATTTCATCATGTGCATACGCTGAATGGCACACAACCTGCTTCTTAGTAGCTAAGTTGGAAAAGCCAATAAGTAAATTAATCTACCTAGAGTATGGTCACTTTGCAAACATACCAACAAGTTAAAATGAATTTTAAGAGGATTACATATTAAAAAAGTTATCACTATTTGCCTAGGCCAGTCAGTCTAAAATTCAGTAGCACAAAACATTAGGCCTTAGTGGCTTATTTCTACTAAGAGCCACAAGAATTTGGCTCCTAAAATCCTTCCCATTCGGTATACTGAGCAGCGATTCCAGTTTTACCGGGTTTATAAAAACAGTTGGATGAACACTCAGACTCTGTACCTGATTGGAAGGAATGTCTGTGGATCCATTACTCTGTGGACTATAATTTGCCCTCAAATTCCCTAAAAACCACCAGGGTAAGCCAGCTCCATCCCACTCTTCAAATGCCAAGTCCAGACGTGGCTGTTTGGAATTTTCTGGATCTTCAACATCTGGTGAGGGAGGAAATAAATTAGAGGCGTTATGCCAAAAATCGACACAGCTCCATAGTCTAATTAGCTCCATTGAACTAATCATCAAGTTTGCTTTTTTCATTTCAAAACGTTGCAAGGATTCATAGTTATACCTACCCACATGTAAGGTAATATAAGGCACACCTGCTTATTTAGGAGCAACAAAAATGTAATTCATAGAATTGTGTTTTCAGGGAAAGAAGGTGTCTCAGCTGTATCTTCAGAAAATAGCAATACAACCTATGCCAACTTCCCATTAATATATTGGAAGTGAAACAATTTAATGATATGAATAACACCTAAATCGTTACATTTGATGTGTCATTCCCTTTACCATGTGTTGGCTGATTAAGCAAGGAATTATAGTTTGACTGTTGCACATCTTCATTTATCAGATGAAAAAAATATTTAAACTTTTTGATCACCACTATTCCGTACATTAGGGAGCTGTTTAATGTGGGTTGTATCAACTCATACTTTGTTCAATCAATTTAACATTTATATAATGTCTGAGCATTTGCAGATATACAAATTTACATCTTCTATAATGATCTGAGAGGCTGATACCTTTTGACATTGGTTTGATAGTTATAAATATCACATAAATAGCATGAAAATACAAGCATACCTTCTGCATGGCGTTTGAGAAAAGATGAACAAGCAGCTTCATTTGTATTGTCACTTAACGGTCTACTTCCATCTCCAATGCCAATTCCTTGTTTAGGCGTCTAAGAGAAAAATGAAATAAAAGCAAATTAGAGCTTTCATTTTGTGATGTTGCAGAAGGAGATGCAGCAGTTATATACCAGCCACCCAAATCCAACCACTTTTGTAATACAAGAGGCAGCATTTTACCCGTAACTGCAAGCATGAAGTGAAGATTTCATACTTGAATGGGTATATTTTGATAATTAGTAAATACAAGATCAACTTAAAATTCCATTATATTAAAAAACACATTAAGCAAGCTAGCTTTAGGTCAGTGGCAATCTGGTCCTTTAAATCCACTGAAATCCCTAATGCACAATCCAAGTTACTGTAAAGGAGGAGGCAGTTATAGAAGTGGTGACTCTGTGGCTGGTAGAACCGCTACATCACTCACACAGCCTGGAGGTGGAAGCTGTGAGAGCAGTATGGGAACAGAGAAGGGTGACTCTGTCCCTGCTCCGTGGACTCCAGAAGAACCTGAATGGTTTGAAAAGTGGTCTGGAGATCCAACGCCGGCAGGTACAGAGAAGGGGAGGCTCTGTACAGGGTCAACAAACACCAGGTTTTACCTTCTCTGGCTCGAAACCGCCCGTATCCTGTGTTTGGTCACTTGAGGAACTGTCTGCAGCATCTGTGAAACGAATGGGAAAAAAGCCCTTCCCTGGTAACATATGTTCTTACAATCCTTTTGCAAGTTTTTCCAAGAAAGGAAAGGTAGGGATACAACAGATCCAGAAGGGGCTGCTAAAGCAAGATGACCAGTTCTTCTACTTCAGCTGTGAAGGCCTCTGTAGCATGACTAAAAACGTGCTATCAGATCGATAGTCTTTGGTACTTTGTTAGATACAACTTCTCAACATCATGCACTCAATTTTTTTTTTATTTTTTTTTTAAAATGAATGGTTCCTAGATTTCATGACACAAAACACATGAGGAAATCAGTTAAGCATAACTCAAAATAGAGGCTGTTCAACCTGTTAATAAGACACCCATAGTGTTATAGCACACTTGGAGGAAACAAAAATCTTAGCAATCAGCCATGAGGTCCGTCTATTGGTGGCGAATTAAAAATGTTATAGTAAGAAAGTGATCCACAGGGCGACGTTTTTAAACAAGAAGCTTTTTATCTTATTAAAGTAATATATTGTTATTGAAATATTTTTAAATATTTTAACCGTGTCAGCTTAAACCTAGGAAACAGCTTTGGTGGTTAATGTATTTACCATAAGATTGTAGCCAATTTCCAAATTGTAGGACTGATTTATACTTATTCCATTTTTTTTTAGGTGATGGAGCGCTTACCGATAGCCAAGCAACTAGGGACAATTTGTATTATAGAGTGTTCTATTTAATCTGTTTAAAAGATTCAGGATGTTTTCCGACGTTTATTAAACTATAGAAGTTACCCTACCATACGTTACAATTACTACATTGTAAAAACATAGAATTTCAAGCCTTTGCCCCTAAACCCCTTCACTTAAGCACTTGTGCATGTTTCGTAAACAATGCATGCTTAGGTTCACTACAGAGATAAGCTGTACAAATGATATTGTTTGACATGACTTCCTCTTTTCAATGCGCTTTTATAATAAAAAAGAAATAGAATTCCTAATATATAGGTTAATTGGGGGGGGGGAATGGACAGCTTGATTGTTTCAGCAATCAGTATTCAGGGTGCATATTCAAAACAAAGGTGAATACTGTGAGAATACAGAGTGCATTTGCTATTGGCAAAAGTATTGGCAATTTAAACAGGAAAATATGTCCAAATTTCCAAAAATAAATCAGTTTAACCTTCTAAATTCATTGACCAAATGTTTAAATAAGAAAACCTTGATAAATATTGCACCAATACTAAATTAGCTTCATGTAGTGACAATGTTCTCACACGATACATACCCACACCAGTCTCATACATGTTATGTATCCTTATCCTTTGTGATATTAAACAACTATTGCACTGATATAGTTTGAAGCATATTGTAAAAGCATTAAGAGGGGACACGGAATGAGCGTGAATTAGCGTAGTAAAATAAATACAAGTATCTACCTGTGTAAGAGATTCGATATAGATTCTTCTTCAGCATTTCATACAGGGGACTGTAACAAGAACAGAGCATCCTCAGAACAAAGAAATACACTGGAAAAATTAACAGAGGCCTACAAGTACACACTTGCAATTGTCACCCCTCACACATATCCCCTAGACCTCCTTCGACTTAAACAGGGTCAGTAGGACAGGATGTAGTTCTTGCTGTACATAGCTGCCCCTGTCACCTCTCACAGGGACACTATATACTTTGTGGTTGGGTACAATGTCAGGAACAATGCAGAACCACAAGTACATTTGCAGGATTTTTACCAAACTCACCTTGGGTCTTTCACAGAGAAGGTTGTAATGCCCAGCAATTCACCAAGCTCATCAGTGCCACAATGGACAATATGCTGTTGTTGCTTGTCAAAGAGCTGTTTAACCATGATATACTGTCCCAGATAATGCATAACCTACAAAGAAGAACAACATTATATGTTGATTCATACATATGACCCAGGCACACACAAAAATCAATAGTCCCTATCAAAATTTCTTACACCCATTAGGACCATTTTACAAGTTTTGGGGCCAAACAATGTCATTAGAGCTGGAGTGCATATATAATTCTGCCGCATCAACAGCTGCTTCTTTAGCCTTTGCTTCAAAGGCAGTTGCCCTGTTTCTGTGCTTCAATTTTCATTTTTAATGGTACAGCAAATACTTTTAAATAAAGCAATTAAAATCTGATCTTTGCTGCTTTACTGATCTAGGACTATAGAGAAATCGGGCCAACTTTAATGCAGGGCAAAAGGGGCAGCTACGTTAAGCCAGCACAGGCCTCGCCCAAGCATGTTCCTTGGACCATGTACTACATACTTTTTCTTGCTCATACTGTGAGTAACTACAGAAATCTGGTTACTAAAACACAGGCTGTCAGTTGACAGCGATCAGCTGTCTGCACTCGTTACTGGTACAAGAACTCATTAATTCTAAAGTTGTTTTACAAACAGCCGAGACCCAGCAGTCAAGTTGGTCCGTACGGATTATTTGTTGAAGGAATGGGTCAACTTGTTGCCTGAGGTATCATGTTGATATGACACTAGCGCATTTTTTTCCTACACGACCAACACATCATAAAAATCATATTGAACACAATGTGCCAAAGAGATCCCATATACTAAGACACGCATCTCTTCACTAAGGACGCATGGAAGCTTTTAGAACCATGAATTACCTGTGAGTTGTAAGCTCATTTGAGGCCTTAGTAACCTTTTAGCACTGTACAGTGCTGCAGATTATATTATTTTGAGACCAAACCTTGATCCTATGTTACAGCTGCTTTTCAATGGCAGCTTCTTCTGCTTTGGCATGTATAGCATACCCAGCGCTTCTAAAGCTCACAGAACACAAATAGTATCCGTCACTAAAGAATCATTTGGTATAGTTTATTTGCATGCCAGCCCGTTGGAAAGTAGAAGTAGATTTATATACTGTATCAATAAGAGCATGCGCCAGACACTTACAGATGAACTAGAGGACACAAGAACCAGACTCAGCAAGAGCTTTGACATCTCTAAATGTTTTATCGCCTTTATGAGACCCCAGCACCGATTGCTGCTAAAAAAGTTATTTAAATGCATAAATGCTTCAAATAAGTCACCAAGATCCATGGATGGGTTGACATATTAGTAATGAAATTGCAGTACAGTTTAATTCCTCACCGACATGCAGCTATATCTGCATTTTTTACTTGCTTATTTATTCCTTTTTTAACACATTGTCCCCTTATAAATCTACAAACCATACATTATAGTACAGCCAGAGATCCCTGGGATAAATCACATGGATTAGCCGTCAGATAAATAAATCAGCTTTGTTTAAATACTTCCTCAAGGCATCAATATTCACTGAACGTAGAGGGCTTGAATGGTTCTCCTCCCTGGGTGTTAGAAAGTGTCAATAAGTGAACATAGGATTCAAGGAGGCAAATAAGAACATTGTAACAAACACACTTTCAATTTTTATTTTTGGGCACAGACTACATCTGTGAAAGGAAACTGTCCGGAGAATGTAGTTAAAAATGAATTACCAGAATTAAGTTTAGATATGTTATTTTTATTTTAATGCTGCAAAACGTTTTCCCCAGTTAAGATAAATTTGCCTCTTTGGTGCGTCTCTGCAAGTAGCATCTTAGCTTGATAAACAGCTCAGTGGTTACATCTTTATGCTAATTGTCATTAGTCAGGCAGAAGTCAAGCATTTCCAAATCAAAGATTTTGCAGCCCTGCATAGTTTTTCACATTAGAAAAATTGTAAAAATAACATTTCTCTGGATAAAGTGGCGGCCACTAAAGTACATTTTAGCAACACTAAGCCTACTTGCCAAATGGTAAACAAACACCAAGATGCCTCTGGCACAACTAATTCATTCTGTACAACCTTCAATTTCTCTTTCCAATTTTCAAGTCCGATATATAACTACGGCATTAGAGTTACTTAACAGCACAGTGGGCCGCCGCCACCGCAATTACATGAGTATGTTTGCATTGGGACGTTTGACATATGAAACAACGGCCATGGCATACGGACCTGTGATAAAGAGCAAAAGTAAATAATTTAACCCTATATTTTTGGACAGAAGAGTGATTCTGAGTTAACTACTTACTTGTTAGGAATAGTATATTCCACACCTCAATATGCTTTTTTTGAATGTGTTATTTTTTGAGTAACATATCCATCTCTTCTCTCCACATGGGAACAAATAATATGGTAGGTCAACTAATAAAGCCAATGTAATTTTTTGCTATATTTGGTTGGACATTTGGCTGAAAAGAAAACAATCCTAGCTTTAAATTGTTAAGCGATATTTGCTCTGTTTAAGACCTAGCTCTAATGACCCAGCTGGCAATTTAAAGGACTGGAAAAAATATTTTCCCGTGCATTCAGTGCTAAGTTAATGGTGCTACTGAAGGAGCATTTGAATAACTTAACTGATTCTATAAAGGCAGCAACAAAACAAGATTGTGGTGAAAGCCCGAAAAAAAACATTTTACATTTCAAAAATCCAGTGACATCTTAACAAAAAGTCATGGAATGCACACTGGGACATCGGTCTAGAAGAAATAACCTCAGGAGCATTGAGGAACATTTTATTGCAGATAAATTAAAGGTTGTTGGGTTTTTTATTTGGTTTATTTTTTTTTTTTTACTAGAAATGTTTGACGAGATGGACTTAAGATGTATCGGATATATGCTGCCGCTCAAAGTATGTCATAGTAAAATGTTCACGATTGCTATAACTTTATTTTTTTTTTTCATTATAATTCCTTTCCTTTATTATTATTTTATAAATAGTAATAAACAAAAAGTATACAAAAACATTATACATATATATATATATATATATACTAACATTGCAAGAGTGGGGCATAAAGTAGTTGTGCCA
Source organism: Spea multiplicata (assembly GCA_009364415.1). NCBI lineage: Eukaryota > Metazoa > Chordata > Amphibia > Anura > Pelobatidae > Spea > Spea multiplicata. The sequence goes on from VKOC01000479.1 coordinate 18,023, forward strand.
AATAGTCAACAAAAAAAAAAAAAAAAAAAAAAAAAAAAACAAAACAAAAAACACCCAACTCATGCCATTCAGTCTTATCAGTCACAACCATACAGATTTCTAAAAGGAGATTTCTAAAAGGAAGAGAGAGCAAAATAGAGATTTTTCTTTATAGGGTAGGGACCACGGAGATCACAAAATTAATAGACAATTTCAATGCACAAGAGTCATGTAAGTATAAGCCACTTGTGCCAAATTGACTTATATTTCTCTTCTGCGTTGACCCTCGTATAAAAATATTTTTCAGCAGAGCATTGCTGATTGATCTGAGTTTTAATCTCAGGCCATGTAGGAAGAGTCGTGTTTTTCCAGTTCCTGGCTAGGCAGATTTTAAATGCGAGTAAGATGTTTAGCCAAAGGATCAAATCATTATTATTAATATCAGGTAGTTCTAAATGAAGAACTGCTTGAGGGGAAAGAGTTATATTAAATCCAAATAATTTACGAAAAAGATTGGATAGTAAGATTTTAATCTGGTCTAGACACAAACAGTCCCACCATATATGTTTGTGGGTGCCTACTTCCATATAGCATCTCCAACATAAAGCTCCTTTAACAGGTTGGAATTTAGCAATACGAGCCGGAACCATATACCACCTATATATGAGTTTATAGAATTGTTCGTGGAGGTTTAAACAATGAGATGCCTTCCGGGTAATCAACCAAGCTTTATTCCAAGTATGTGGGGCTATAGAGAGATTAAAGTCTTTCTCCCATTGTTTATGGGCCCTACTCTTCTCAGAATTTTTATTATCCTTAGTAATTTTCAAAATTTTGGATATTATTTTCTTTGGAGTAATAGAAGTAAGAAATTTAAACCAAGGAGCAGACTCAGATGGTGGGTTAACAGACAGAAAATGCTTGAGCCTAATATATATAAAGATATCTTTTGCTGGTATATTGTAATTTTCCATCAATGTAGGAAAAGGGATCATATGAGATCCAGCAAATAAGTCACCAATCTTTTTCACACCCAACAAACACCAACTATCTAAAGAAAGTTCAGAAATAAAAAATGACAGGACGTGTATCGGACAGCATCTAGTAAATTTGATCCCATCTTCCATACGTTTTTTCATTTTAAAGAAAGTGGAGATTATATTAGTGATAAGAAGACTAGAAATTTTTTTCTTTATAAATTGGGTTTTGGGCATCCAAAAGAAAAGAAAAGGATCAAAATTTTTGCACCTATAATACTCTATATTATACCAGCCTGGCAAATTTTTCTCAACTGTCAAATTCCAAGCCAGCATAAAAGATATTTGAGAGGCTTCATATAGCGCATTTATGTCCGGATAACCAAGGCCACCAAAATCTATATTTCTTTTAAGAAGAGCAGTTGGGATTCTAGTCATCTTAGCCGCCCATACAAATCGCGAAAATAAGTTGTCCCAGTCTGTTATTAATTGCTTAGGAACTTGGTATGGAATTAATCTAAAAAGATATAAGATTTTAGGGACAATATAGGCCTTAAGGAT
>VKOC01000479.1:22550-35162 GCA_009364415.1 Spea multiplicata
ATATTTAATGTTGCTACAAGAAAGACACAATGTCTATTTCTAAGTTCAGACCACCCTTTTTGTATGTCTTTAATTTGAAAATCCATTCGGTTTCTTTTTTTGATAGATGTTCTATGTTGTTGCCCCCTCTCCAATTCGGAGGTACCCAATCTATACCCATGATTTTTAGTGTCTCCATGGAGAAGCGTGGGCAAGAATTACAGTGTTTGGGTACACTGTGTTTAATGCTTTGGTTCCTTATGTTACCTATATGTTCCAAAATACGTTCCTTTAGTGGTCTAATAGTCCTTCCGACATATTGTAGCCCACATGGGCATTCTAAAAGGTATACCACGTTTTTGGAATTGCAGTTTATAAAATGTTTGATGTTATATGTATTCCCTGTGTTGTTACCTATAAAGCTCTCCGTTTTTTTAGGTAGATATGTACACATTTTGCAATGGCCGCATGTGAAGAAGCCTTTGGGTTTTGTACTTAAGAAATTGCCCCCATTTTGTGATTTAGTGTTCTTAGGGAGTACGCTCGGTGCTAATATCGTTTTTAAAGTGTCCGCTTTTTTGTAAATAATTTGTGGCTTGTCTGGGAGTAATTTCCCTAAGACACAGTCGTTTTTTAATATGTGCCAATGGTTTCCCATAATCTTTTTTATTTTATGTGCTTGTGAGTTATATTTTGTAAAGAAAGAAAAGCTAAAGTCTTTCTTGTCTTTTACGGTTGTGTCCTGTTTCTTTCCCTCTAACAGCTGATTTCTGTCTAACTGTTGTACCTGCCGAAGGCTGCTTTGTAACCTCTCGGCAGGATAATTTTTTTCTCTGAATTTTTCTGTTAGCTCTTCAGCCTTAAGATTAAAGTCCTCCAGCTTTGAACAATTTCGTTTAATTCTCATAAACTGACCCTTAGGAATATTGTTGAGCCACAATGGGTGGTGGCAGCTTGTGTATTCTATATAACCGTTCTTATCTGTGGGTTTTGTGTAATTTCTGGAACAAATTATATTGTTTTCGGTAAACAATTCCACATCTAAAAATTCTATGTGTGATTTCTGTATATTGGAAGTGAATTTCAAGTTGTAGTTATTGTTGTTAACATATTGTACAAATGTATTGAGTTCATCCATCGTTCCTCTCCATATGGAGAGGATGAACGATGGATGAACTCAATACATTTGTACAATATGTGAATAATAACAATTACAACCTGAAATTCACTTCTAATATACAGAAATCACACACAGAATTTTTAGATGTGGAATTATTTACCGAAAACAATATAATTTGTTCCAGAAACTACACAAAACCCACAGATAAGAACGGTTATATAGAATACACAAGTTGCCACCACCCATTGTGGCTCAATAATATTCCTAAGGGTCAGTTCATGAGAATTAAACGAAATTGTTCAAAGCTGGAAGACTTTAACCTTAAGGCTGAAGAGCTAACAGATAAATTCAGAGAAAAAAATTATCCTGCCGAGAGGTTACAAAGCAGCCTTCGGCAGGTACAACAGTTAGACAGAAATCAGCTGTTAGAGGGAAAGAAACAGGACACAACCACAAAAGATAAAAAAGACTTTAGTTTTTCTTTCTCCACAAAATATAACTCACAAGCACATAAGATCAAAAAGATTATGGGAAACCATTGGCACATATTAAAAAATGACAGCGTCTTAGGGAAGTTACTCCCAGACAAGCCACAAATTATCTACAAAAAAGCAGATACTTTAAAAACTATACTAGCACCGAGCGTACTCCCTAAAAACACCAAACCACAAAATGGGGGCAATTTCTTAAACACAAAACCTAAAGGCTTCTTCACATGCGGCCATTGCAAAATGTGCACACATTTACCTAAAAAAACAGAGAGTTTTATAGGTAATAACACAGGGAACACATATAACATCAAACACTTTATGAACTGCAACTCCAAAAATGTGGTATACCTTCTGGAATGCCCATGTGGGCTACAATACGTTGGAAGGACCATTAGACCACTAAAGGAACGTATTTTGGAACACATGGGTAACATAAGGAACCAAAGTATTAAACACAGTGTACCCAAACACTGTAATTCTTGTCCACGCTTCTCCATAGAGACACTAAAAATCATAGGTATAGATTGGGTACCTCCGAACTGGAGAGGGGGCAACAATATAGAACATTTATCGAGAAAAGAAACTGAATGGATTTTCAAATTAAAAACATACAAAAAGGGTGGTCTGAATTTAGAAATAGACATTGTGTCTTTCTTGTAGGAACATTAACTATATTATTTTATATTATATATACATCACTAACTATAATAAGAACGAAAATAAATAATAAAAAAACATATATAAAAATGTAACTAGAAATCACGTACCTTCACTCATGCATTATAGTATAAGATTACAGTCAAATAAATAAATAAAAAGATATAGAAATATTTACATATAACAAATACATTCACTTATTTAGGCACTTCACTTGATGATAATATTCACCTCTTTTCTCTTGATGTACACTTTTCATAGAAAGACATTACCTCTTTATGGGCTTGTGAAACTCATGTACATTGTTAGCTTTAATCCATATTTTATGTATATCTTATTACCTTTATCCATTTCTTTTCTTTATAAGTCTCCACCTCCAATATTGGATGGATTTATGTGAATAGCACAAACTAAACTATGCTGATTACCTAAATAGCATATTATATATACTACATCCCTCTATCTCTAAATAGTATACTATATATCTCTTTATAACAATAATGTTTATATACTATATCCCTTTATCCTCGGATCTCCCCATTATTTCCATCAGCCGATCTTGATATATATGAAGACCCCCTAGAAATCCGTCCCTTCGGTTTTTGAACAAAATAAACACATCGATATATTTAATCTTTTATTTTTTTCTTCCTGGGGATATGTTATCCCTCACTGCATATAGATTCAAGCAGAAACACATACCCGAGATATCGTATGGGAAGGAAGAAATGAAGCAAGAAAATTTATACACAAATGGGACATACAGCATGCACGCACGCGGCAGAATGAATACGTGATGACGTGACGGCAATAGACGGACGGAACGAAAAGAACACAGACGATGCAGTCGGGGGGACATAAAAAGGAAGAACAGGATTCGGCCACTACTATACCTCCTGAGGAAGCCTCCAAACGGCGAAACGCGTTGAGGACTATATATTTTTGGACTCGATTTACTTCTTTTATTTATTTTTTTTAGATATATTTTAATCATCTCTTTTTTAATAATGTTTAAGTACTTTTTTAACATACCTTTGTAGTTACCGATAAACGTGCGGTAAGGGCTTAGTCCCATATTAAATCATTTATTTATTTACTCATTTGATCCCGCTTTTTGGATCTTTCTACGGCACATATCCAATGAACACCCACTATTTATCATAAGCACTCGCACTTTATTTATACCCATACCGGAGTATTGAAGAACACTTCGTTTGGTGGAAACCAGCACAACCTCCTAGGAACTCCATCAAAGGATTGACTCCACTGCAAGACGATAAATCAGATGAGCTTGATATCCCTCGACCAAATGTGAGTGCACGACCATATAGCACATAGATTGATGGTTAAGGTATCACCCTATTAGATTTTCTTCTCTTGCATACACGTGGAGCCAAGGAATCCATATACATACAGAGGAGTGGTTGTGATATACGCGCTAAAAGTTTATCCACATTGTGAGTGCATTCATTGAAATTCAGTGCCGGAGTTCAATTGGTTTTACTGTATCACACTATATTTTTTTCTTTTCGTTTTCCTTTTTCTATATCGGTATATGAACCATTCGAGACCGCGGTTTTAAGCGCCCCTAGACAGAAGTCAATTTTGTATTTCCTTTTCAACATTCCGTGGAGAGTGTTTTGTAGGGTTGCTGCTATAGACCCGTCCGCAAGAAAGGAAAGTATTTCTGTTTTGTTACTTTTTTGATATTGGGTTTCATTCCTTCACTTTCTGCACATCTTCATTTATCAGATGAAAAAAATATTTAAATTTTGACCACCACTATTCCGTACATTAGGGAGCTGTTTAATGTGGGTTGTATCAACTCATACTTTGTCCAATCAATTTAACATTTATATAATGTCTGAGCATTTGCAGATATACAAATTTACATCTTCTATAATGATCTGAGAGGCTGATACCTTTTGACATTGGTTTGATAGTTATAAATATCACATAAATAGCATGAAAATACAAGCATACCTTCTGCATGGCGTTTGAGAAAAGATGAACAAGCAGCTTCATTTGTATTGTCACTTAACGGTCTACTTCCATCTCCAATGCCAATTCCTTGTTGAGGCGTCTAAGAGAAAAATGAAATAAAAGCAAATTAGAGCTTTCATTTTGTGATGTTGCAGAAGGAGATGCAGCAGTTATATACCAGCCACCCAAATCCAACCACTTTTGTAATACAAGAGGCAGCATTTTACCCGTAACTGCAAGCATGAAGTGAAGATTTCATACTTGAATGGGTATATTTTGATAATTAGTAAATACAAGATCAACTTAAAATTCCATTATATTAAAAAACACATTAAGCAAGCTAGCTTTAGGTCAGTGGCAATCTGGTCCTTTAAATCCACTGAAATCCCTAATGCACAATCCAAGTTACTGTAAAGGAGGAGGCAGTTATAGAAGTGGTGACTCTGTGGCTGGTAGAACCGCTACATCACTCACACAGCCTGGAGGTGGAAGCTGTGAGAGCAGTATGGGAACAGAGAAGGGTGACTCTGTCCCTGCTCCGTGGACTCCAGAAGAACCTGAATGGTTTGAAAAGTGGTCTGGAGATCCAACGCCGGCAGGTACAGAGAAGGGGAGGCTCTGTACAGGGTCAACAAACACCAGGTTTTACCTTCTCTGGCTCGAAACCGCCCGTATCCTGTGTTTGGTCACTTGAGGAACTGTCTGCAGCATCTGTGAAACGAATGGGAAAAAAGCCCTTCCCTGGTAACATATGTTCTTATAATCCTTTTGCAAGCTTTTCCAAGAAAGGAAAGGTAGGGATACAACAGATCCAGAAGGGGCTGCTAAAGCAAGATGACCAGTTCTTCTACTTCAGCTCTGAAGGCCTCTGTAGCATGACTAAAAATGTGCTATCAGATCGATAGTCTTTGGTACTTTGTTAGATACAACTTCTCAACATCATGCAATTTTTTTTTTTTTTAAATGAATGGTTCCTAGATTTCATGACACAAAACACATGAGGAAATCTGTTAAGCATAACTCAAAATAGAGGCTGTTCAACCTGTTAAGACAACCATAGTGTTATAGTACACTTGGAGGAAACAAAAATCTTAGCAATCAGCCATGAGGTCCGTCTATCGGTGGCGAATTAAAAATGTTATAGTAAGAAAGTGATCCACAGGGCGACGTTTTTAAACAAGAAGCTTTTTATCTTATTAAAGTAATATATTGTTATTGAAATATTTTTAAATATTTTAACCGTGTCAGCTTAAACCTAGGAAACAGCTTTGGTGGTTAATGTATTTACCATAAGATTGTAGCCAATTTCCAAATTGTAGGACTGATTTATACTTATTCCATTTTTTTTTAGGTGATGGAGCGCTTACCGATAGCCAAGCAACTAGGGACAATTTGTATTATAGAGTGTTCTATTTAATCTGTTTAAAAGATTCAGGATGTTTTCCGACGTTTATTAAACTATAGAAGTTACCCTACCATACGTTACAATTACTACATTGTAAAAACATAGAATTTCAAGCCTTTGCCCCTAAACCCCTTCACTTAAGCACTTGTGCATGTTTCGTAAACAATGCATGCTTAGGTTCACTACAGAGATAAGCTGTACAAATGATATTGTTTGACATGACTTCCTCTTTTCAATGCGCTTTTATAATAAAAAAGAAATAGAATTCCTAATATATAGGTTAATTGGGGGGGGGGAATGGACAGCTTGATTGTTTCAGCAATCAGTATTCAGGGTGCATATTCAAAACAAAGGTGAATACTGTGAGAATACAGAGTGCATTTGCTATTGGCAAAAGTATTGGCAATTTAAACAGGAAAATATGTCCAAATTTCCAAAAATAAATCAGTTTAACCTTCTAAATAATTTATTTACCAAATGTTTAAATAAGAAAACCTTGATAAATATTGCACCAATACTAAATTAGCTTCATGTAGTGACAATGTTCTCACACGATACATACCCACACCAGTCTCATACATGTTATGTATCCTTATCCTTTGTGATATTAAACAACTATTGCACTGTTATAGTTTGAAGCATATTGTAAAAGCATTAAGAGGGGACACGGAATGAGCGTGAATTAGCGTAGTAAAATAAATACAAGTATCTACCTGTGTAAGAGATTCGATATAGATTCTTCTTCAGCATTTCATACAGGGGACTGTAACAAGAACAGAGCATCCTCAGAACAAAGAAATACACTGGAAAAATTAACAGAGGCCTACAAGTACACACTTGCAATTGTCACCCCTCACACATATCCCCTAGACCTCCTTCGACTTAAACAGGGTCAGTAGGACAGGATGTAGTTCTTGCTGTACATAGCTGCCCCTGTCACCTCTCACAGGGACACTATATACTTTGTGGTTGGGTACAATGTCAGGAACAATGCAGAACCACAAGTACATTTGCAGGATTTTTACCAAACTCACCTTGGGTCTTTCACAGAGAAGGTTGTAATGCCCAGCAATTCACCAAGCTCATCAGTGCCACAATGGACAATATGCTGTTGTTGCTTGTCAAAGAGCTGTTTAACCATGATATACTGTCCCAGATAATGCATAACCTACAAAGAAGAACAACATTATATGTTGATTCATACATATGACCCAGGCACACACAAAAATCAATAGTCCCTATCAAAATTTCTTACACCCATTAGGACCATTTTACAAGTTTTGGGGCCAAACAATGTCATTAGAGCTGGAGTGCATATATAATTCTGCCGCATCAACAGCTGCTTCTTTAGCCTTTGCTTCAAAGGCAGTTGCCCTGTTTCTGTGCTTCAATTTTCATTTTTAATGGTACAGCAAATACTTTTAAATAAAGCAATTAAAATCTGATCTTTGCTGCTTTACTGATCTAGGACTATAGAGAAATCGGGCCAACTTTAATGCAGGGCAAAAGGGGCAGCTACGTTAAGCCAGCACAGGCCTCGCCCAAGCATGTTCCTTGGACCATGTACTACATACTTTTTCTTGCTCATACTGTGAGTAACTACAGAAATCTGGTTACTAAAACACAGGCTGTCAGTTGACAGCGATCAGCTGTCTGCACTCGTTACTGGTACAAGAACTCATTAATTCTAAAGTTGTTTTACAAACAGCCGAGACCCAGCAGTCAAGTTGGTCCGTACGGATTATTTGTTGAAGGAATGGGTCAACTTGTTGCCTGAGGTATCATGTTGATATGACACTAGCGCATTTTTTTCCTACACGACCAACACATCATAAAAATCATATTGAACACAATGTGCCAAAGAGATCCCATATACTAAGACACGCATCTCTTCACTAAGGACGCATGGAAGCTTTTAGAACCATGAATTACCTGTGAGTTGTAAGCTCATTTGAGGCCTTAGTAACCTTTTAGCACTGTACAGTGCTGCAGATTATATTATTTTGAGACCAAACCTTGATCCTATGTTACAGCTGCTTTTCAATGGCAGCTTCTTCTGCTTTGGCATGTATAGCATACCCAGCGCTTCTAAAGCTCACAGAACACAAATAGTATCCGTCACTAAAGAATCATTTGGTATAGTTTATTTGCATGACAGCCCGTTGGAAAGTAGAAGTAGATTTATATACTGTATCAATAAGAGCATGCGCCAGACACTTACAGATGAACTAGAGGACACAAGAACCAGACTCAGCAAGAGCTTTGACATCTCTAAATGTTTTATCGCCTTTATGAGACCCCAGCACCGATTGCTGCTAAAAAAGTTATTTAAATGCATAAATGGTTCAAATAAGTCACCAAGATCCATGGATGGGTTGACATATTAGTAATGAAATTGCAGTACAGTTTAATTCCTCACCGACATGCAGCTATATCTGCATTTTTTACTTGCTTATTTATTCCTTTTTTAACACATTGTCCCCTTATAAATCTACAAACCATACATTATAGTACAGCCAGAGATCCCTGGGATAAATCACATGGATTAGCCGTCAGATAAATAAATCAGCTTTGTTTAAATACTTCCTCAAGGCATCAATATTCACTGAACGTAGAGGGCTTGAATGGTTCTCCTCCCTGGGTGTTAGAAAGTGTCAATAAGTGAACATAGGATTCAAGGAGGCAAATAAGAACATTGTAACAAACACACTTTCAATTTTTATTTTTGGGCACAGACTACATCTGTGAAAGGAAACTGTCCGGAGAATGTAGTTAAAAATGAATTACCAGAATTAAGTTTAGATATGTTATTTTTATTTTAATGCTGCAAAACGTTTTCCCCAGTTAAGATAAATTTGCCTCTTTGGTGCGTCTCTGCAAGTAGCATCTTAGCTTGATAAACAGCTCAGTGGTTACATCTTTATGCTAATTGTCATTAGTCAGGCAGAAGTCAAGCATTTCCAAATCAAAGATTTTGCAGCCCTGCATATTTTTTCACATTAGAAAAATTGTAAAAATAAAATTTCTCTGGATAAAGTGGCGGCCACTAAAGTACATTTTTACCTTAGCAACACTAAGCCTACTTGCCAAATGGTAAACAAACACCAAGATGCCTCTGGCACAACTAATTCATTCTGTACAACCTTCAATTTCTCTTTCCAATTTTCAAGTCCGATATATAACTACGGCATTAGAGTTACTTAACAGCACAGTGGGCCGCCGCCACCGCAATTACATGAGTATGTTTGCATTGGGACGTTTGACATATGAAACAACGGCCATGGCATACGGACCTGTGATAAAGAGCAAAAGTAAATAATTTAACCCTATATTTTTGGACAGAAGAGTGATTCTGAGTTAACTACTTACTTGTTAGGAATAGTATATTCCACACCTCAATATGCTTTTTTTGAATGTGTTATTTTTTGAGTAACATATCCATCTCTTCTCTCCACATGGGAACAAATAATATGGTAGGTCAACTAATAAAGCCAATGTAATTTTTTGCTATATTTGGTTGGACATTTGGCTGAAAAGAAAACAATCCTAGCTTTAAATTGTTAAGCGATATTTGCTCTGTTTAAGACCTAGCTCTAATGACCCAGCTGGCAATTTAAAGGACTGGAAAAAATATTTTCCCGTGCATTCAGTGCTAAGTTAATGGTGCTACTGAAGGAGCATTTGAATAACTTAACTGATTCTATAAAGGCAGCAACAAAACAAGATTGTGGTGAAAGCCCGAAAAAAAACATTTTACATTTCAAAAATCCAGTGACATCTTAACAAAAAGTCATGGAATGCACACTGGGACATCGGTCTAGAAGAAATAACCTCAGGAGCATTGAGGAACATTTTATTGCAGATAAATTAAAGGTTGTTGGGTTTTTTATTTGGTTTATTTTTTTTTTTTTACTAGAAATGTTTGACGAGATGGACTTAAGATGTATCGGATATTGCTCCCCAAGATGTCATAGTAAATGTTCACGCCTATAACTTTAAACAAGTGTGAAAAGTAGACAAAAAGGCATTTTTCTTTTATGGTTTGTCGAATGGTGGAACAAAGTTTCTTGGTCATACTTTTACTGAAGGGCAGAAATAGAATGAAATATTAGCTTTATATAAGATAAAAGGAAGCTTAAGTTCTATGCGTGATTATGAAACACTATATTTATGTATTTATTGGTAAAGAAATATATATGCAGCAATGGGGGGATAGAGAAAAATACTTTGATTCTAATGTAAACAGATTTTGTTCAAAATACATACCCATCTACCGAGAGTACACCATTCTTTCTCAAGAACAGATATGATATTGGGGAATCAGCATTGGCCAGATCATAACATCTTGTTGTAATACAACATGGAAATTAAATTAGGGGTTTGAAGCTAACAGTCAGGCAAAAAAATGTAGGAGCCAGTTTACCCCACCCCCTCCCTGCACAGCTTTGTATTCACAATGTCATAAGTAAAATATTTAAAAAATTAATATGGGGGAAAAAACACGGCATATCTGGGGATATGTGGCAAGCCTGGGCTTAAATAAGCATAACTGGGCCGGTTAGGAAATAAAAACAAGAAATGCATTTTGAGGTTTTTTATTCTGTGGTTTGTTTTTAACATATACATGCTGTAGTACCATATACAGCGCTGGGCTATAGTACCGTATACAGGGCTTGACAAATTTGTTGTGAATCTAGGCACCAGCTAAAAAAGTTAGGAGCCAGGATTTTTTAGTCAGGAGTGATCTGATCCACATCCGCACTCACTAAGCTCACAGCATTTGACCTGGAAGCACCCTGGACTTTCAGGTCAGTTATTTATTTATTTATTTTTTTGTACTCTTTCAATGCTGATGTTCCATTAGAGCACAGCATTGACTGATATTAAGTCCCCACAAGCTTGTGGGGACAAATGTTAACCACTGCAATGCCACAAATGTGTCACACAATTGTGGCATTGAAAGGGTTAACGCGGCACTCAGAGCGATCAGGCAGCAGGGGAGGGTTGGGGCTGCTCTCCACACTCATGTGGAGACCAAAGAACCCTCTCCCCTGTCCCTGAAGCTACATCTGGCAGCTGGGGCGCAATTGCTGGTCTTTGCAGGGAGGAGTCTCTTTGATGACTTTTGTAGGCTTCCATGCCTACAGGACTCATTAAAGAGCTTGTAGGGGCTCGTTTTTGCTGTTGCTGGTCTGCCTGCAGCAGAGCCCCAAACAAAACGAGAATTAACCCCTAAAATGCTGTGATCGCGGCATTGAAGGGGTTAACGCTGCACTGACGCTCTCATGGAGTGATCAGGCAGCAGGGGGGTGTTGAGTCAGGTCCCCACACTTGTGTGGGGACCCAATCAACACTCAACCCTCTTCCCTGAAGCTGCTTGTGGCAGCTGAAAACGCAATTGCAGGTTTTCCTGCAATCGCGGTTTCAGCCTACAGAATCACTCCGTGGGAGTGATCTCAGGGGCAGGCTCTGAGTGGCTGTGCTGGTTGTTGTTTCAATGAGCAACAAAAATATAAAATGCACAAAAAAGAAGTTTAAAAAGACATTAATGGAGAAAATGGAGAGAAGCAGTGGAGCGACAGAGAAAGGGTGACCACCGTGCTGAGAAGGACCTATGGCTGATGGAGCGGACCAACTTCCCCCTGTAGGTAACCCAGAGATGCTAAAACATTCCACAGAAAACCATAGTAGAGACCTAGGACAGGGCGCTGGGACATCATGCGCAAATGTGGACTGTGGCAGGAAAAGAAAACAAAAGAGGAGCAAGAAGCAGGTGAAGGACCAGGCCAAGAAGGTGAAGAAAGAAAAGGCATGGACAGAAAGCGTAAACGAGACAAAATGGAGGGACATGGCGTTACGAAGAAGAGGAGAGATGAGGCCAGTTCCCAACCATCTAAATCGGACATTTCTTTGGAGTGCCTTCTGTTCCATGGCCTGTTTGGAAAGGGCAGCTACGGCAAAGACATGTTGGCTACCGACACCATCAGCAAAATGGAGGAGACCAGGATCAGCTTCTTGCTACTTTTTGCAGACTTGACCCCAACATCACCACGTTCTTCGCTGCCTAAATAATCTGCGGTTTGCAGTATCTCCATAGAAAGGGCATCATCCATCGGGATTTGAAGCCAGAGAATGTGCTGTTGGACAACGAGGGTCATCTTAAGATAGCAGATTTCGGTCTGGCTTCTGAGAACATGTTCGGAGACGGCTGATGGTTTTGCTGTGACCCTGGGATATATAGCCCCAGAAATGCACCAAGGTAAGAGGTATAATGCCTCTATAGACTGGTGGGCCTACGGGGTTATACTGTATGAGATGGCCACGGGAGACATACCATTCTACTGCGGGACAGACCTGCGGGACTGGTGGCCAGATCGGTCATCAAGGACACACCTCTGTACCCTGACCATCTCAGCCCTGAGACCTCATAGAGAAGATGAGACCTCATAGAGAAGATGCTGTGCAAGAAACCCTCCAAGAGCCTGAAAGAATCTGCCTCCATCCACTTCCATCCTTTCTTTCAGTTTATTGATTGGGGAGACCTTGAGGCAGGAAGAGTAGCCCCTCCGTTCTTCTTCCTCCCACAATCTCCGGAGAGCTTGATGCTGGCATTGAGACAGGAGAATGGGTTTTTACCTCCTGAGGACCTGGGGGCCCCCTTAACCCTGAAGATCAGAAATTGTTCCATGGGTTTTCCTTCGCGGGTGCACAATGGAACAATTCAACATCTTCTCGGCAGGAACCACACAGTATGTCTGCTTTCAACTTGTGGGAGAACATACTACCTTCCATCCTGCTGCTACAGCAAGACAAACCGCTGTACCCTGGCACCCCGCCGGTACAGCAAGACAAACCGCTGCACCCTGGCATCCCGCCGGTACAGCAAGACAAACCGCTGCACCCTGGCATCCCGCCGGTACAGCAAGACAAACCCCTGTACCCTGCCATCCCGCCGGTACAAGGCAAACCCCTGTACC
>VKOC01000484.1:0-17108 GCA_009364415.1 Spea multiplicata
GGTAATTTGCTAGATATGAGCGGATATTTACCTCTAATTTGTTTAATAAAAGTATCTAATCTTACCTTTAATTTGTTTAATAAACGTATCCAATTTTGTAGGGAGATATATTTGTGAGACAACTCTGCAAAATCTACTCAAAATTGTAACATTATATGATTATTATCATATATTCCTTCCAACAATACCCAGTTCTTCCATACCTGAATACTAAAGCAAATAGATTTAGGATTTTGTATGGCCGCTATTACACTACCACCGCCCTAGCTGTAAATACACCGTCTGAGAACTGTACGAGCATATGTAAATCTCCTCACAACTCTCCACAAAACCACAAAGAGCGCCACAGCATCACCGTAATCCCTGCCGATCCTCAACTAATAGAGAATTGTATAAAAAAAATGTTTTACGTCACTGGATTGCGACTGTTTCTATAGGACGCGTTAAATCACGTGTCTCAGCCTTGATTCGCTTCCCGTGTCCATGGAAACCAGGGATACAGATCCAGCCACAAAGTTTCGAGAGATTGTTATATAGATGGCGATCACTAACCGGTAGTTGGCAGGTAACGATGTTTATCAAAAATTAAGCATGACGCCTGCTTCCTGCGAAGTACACGTATGATTATCTCTTGCAGAATCATGCCTGTATATGATCATCCAGCTCAATGAACACATTCCAATCAAAAAATGTCACCGGATCATAGAGTTTACTAAGGTTTTATATCGCATTCACTTAGATTCTTATACTGTGGATATGTCTTTAACTGGATGAATATGTTTACAGTTATTGCAAAATATTTTTAGATTACCTGCACGTTTTGAATAATTGCAATTTGGATCAAGTCGATTTTTTGCGTGAAATACTGTATATATATTGTATATAATACATGTGGCCTGTAATACTGTGTAGATATTATATGGAATACATATTGCCTGTAGTACTGTGAAGATATTGTATGTGATGCATATGGCCTGTAATACTGTGTATATATTACATAGAATAGGGTACATATTGCCTGTAGTGCTGTATAGACACTGTATGTAGTACATAATGCCTGTAGTACTGTGTAGGTATTGTATGTAATGCATATTGCGTGTAATACTGTATAGCTATTACATAGATTTCATATTGGCTCTAATACTGTGTAGATATTACATGGAATACATATTGCTTATAGTACTGTGTAGATATTGTATGTAATACATATTGCCTGTAATGCTGCGTAGATATTGTATGTAATACATATTGCCTGTAATGCTGCGTAGATATTGTATGTAATACATATGGCCTATAATACTACGTAGATATTGTATGTAATACATATTGCTTGTAGTACTGTGAAGATATTGTATGTGATGCATATGGCCTGTAATACTGTGTATATATTACATGGAATAGGGTACATATTGCCTGTAGTACTGTATAGATATTGTATGACATATATATTGCCTATAGTTCTGTGTAGATATTGTATATGCTACATATTGCCTGTAACACTGTGTAGATATTACATGGAATACATATTGCCTATAGTACTGTGTAGATATTGTATGTGCTACATCTAATATTGTGTAGATATTGTATGTAAATATTGCCTGTACTTCTGTGTAGATATCGTATGTAATACATATTGCCTATAATATTGTGTAGATATTACATGGAATACATATTACCTGTAATACTGTGTAGATATTATATGGAGTACATATTGCCTGTAATACTGTGTAGACATTATATGAAATACATATTGTCTGGAGTACTGTAGTACATATTGCCTGTAATACAGTTTAGATAGTAAATGTACTACATATTACCTGTAGTACTGTATAGATATTGTAAGTAATACACATTGCCTATAATACTGTATAGATTGATTTACATTGATTACATATTGCCGTTATACTGTGTAGATATTGTATGTAATACATATTGCCTGTAATACTATGTTGATATTACATTGAATACATATTGCCTATAATATTGTGTAGATATTACATGGAATACATATTACCTGTAATACTGTGTAGATATTATATGGAGTACATATTGCCTGTAATACTGTGTAGACATTATATGAAATACATATTGTCTGGAGTACTGTAGTACATATTGCCTGTAATACAGTTTAGATAGTAAATGTACTACATATTACCTGTAGTACTGTATAGATATTGTAAGTAATACACATTGCCTATAATACTGTATAGATTGATTTACATTGATTACATATTGCCGTTATACTGTGTAGATATTGTATGTAATACATATTGCCTGTAATACTATGTTGATATTACATTGAATACATAGTGCCTGTAATACTGTGTAGATGTTACATGGAATACATATTACCCATAGTCATTGTACATTTTATTTTTTCTTATTTCCTGTAAGATTGTGTAGATATTATATGGAATACCTATTGCCTGTACTATTATATAGATATTGTATGTAATACATATTGCCTGTAGTACTGTGTAGATATTCTATTTAATACACATGGCCTGTAATACTTTGTAGATATTACATGGCATACATATTGCCTGTAATACTGTGTAGATATTACATAGAATACATATTGCCCATAGTCATTGTACATTTTATTTTTTATTATTCAAGTGTTGGAACCCCAAAATTATATGCTGTTAAATACTGTGGGCGGTTGATGGATGTAATTATTGTGCAATGTATGGTTACTCCAGAAATCTTTGAAAGGGTTTGAGGTTCTTAGGTTTGCAGTAATGTTTATATGTCCTTGTCAGTCTGTTGATGGCTTCAATGGAAAGGACTCTCCTTATAACTAAGATATAATTACTCAGTAAATGATATTTGGGAAATTCCTGTGGGTACCTTATATATACATTATTAGTTGTTGATTTAATTCCTTTTGTCCAGAACAGCGAGAAAATAATAATTTTTAATTTAATCTCCTTTAGAAATTCTGGATTAATTTGTATTGTGCGATTTAGAAATTCTGGATTATAATTTGTATTGTGCGATTATATGAAATTGTGCCAATCCTTGAGGTAAATTGATATAATTGATATTTTCTAATTTAATAAAAAAAGGGGGAAAAGGACAGTGTCCTCACCATGGCAACCAATGGAATGGCCCAGTTGTTGATTTGGTGATATGACAGCAACAGTTCTAGGTATACTTGTACACGCTAGTTTAAGGAACTTAAAGGTTGTTTCAAACATCTTGGAGAAATAACCGCAGATCTCCTGTGGATTTAGGCGCCTCAGTTGCTTCTCGCTCTTCGTGTAATCCCAGACAGACTTGATGAGGTTGAGTTCATGGCTCTGTGGAGCTACACCATCACTTCCAGGACTCCTAGTTCTTCTTTAGGCTAAATATAGTTCTTAATGTCTTTTGCTGTATGTTTGGGGTCGTTGTTATGCTGCAGAAAAAAACTGTGGCCAATCAGATACCTTCCTGATGGTATTACATGATGGATAAGTATCTGCCTGTACTTAACAGCATTGAAGAGACCATACATTTTGACCAAATCCCCATCTCTCATGGTGTGTATCTTTGGCAACCTCACCTTGTTAGTGTGTTTCAACCTACATGTTAAATTGATGATTAACTTGTTTTGGTATTGATGAAAACTTGTTTTGGTATAATTGTTTAATCATACAGCTAACTATATGCCTATGAAATCCCTAACTTTATTCAAGCGTAGCTAGGATTGCAACTGAAATTTGGTGCAGAAGTGGCACACAGGGAACATGCTTTGTATGACATATGTGCAACCCTTGTCACTAACCAAAATGTACCTGTTTTCAGCCTTATCACACAGTATTTCATCTCTCATGCAATCTCTTTTATATTCTCACAAAACCCTTTTTCTCCAAATACAATGAACCATATACCTTTAATAACATTGGTTCTTTTTTCCAGGCACCTGGAAAAATGGGAAAAAGAGACCACAATTAAGAGATGTGTGAGAGCGCTCCAAATTATGTTTATCTGCGACCCAGCTTTTGAACAAGTGTCTGAGTACATGTACTATTGTATGAACATAAATTGCAGAACTGATGTTCCTTAATGGCATCAAGGTGCTTAGCAGTCAATATGTTTGTTGCCTTCTTACAGGTGAAGAAGACATGGCAGGAAATCATAGATCAGCACCACTAAATGAACTTAGTGTACACAAAAACCTAAAGGAACAAAGCAAAGGACAAGCACAAGATAAATTATGTGTATGGGGACACCGGGAGAAGCCTAACAGATGGAATGATCACCATAATCAACCCTTGGAGAAAGACCAAATAAGGGAGGTTATGATGGAGGATCTAGAGAGACATAAAAGCAAAGAGGATGCATGCAGCAACAATATTACTAATGACCTGGGTATAGAGCATAGTTCTTCGGTGGACCTTAAGAAAGAGGTCAACAAGGAGACAAGTGTATTGGATGATTTGGGCAGTTTAGATGGAAAGAAAGGCCAGCTGGAGAAAAGCAGAGTGAATACACCAGAGAGTACACAAAGGGAGAAAGATCAACAAGATATGAATATTGAGGGTCATTGGGAGAGTCTAGGCAGAGAAAAAAGCCAAATGGACACAAATTTAAGGAAGGAATCAGTTAAAGTACCATCAGGAGCTCATGAACTTCAGGAGTGGCCTGATGGATCATGCTACAGAGGAAATGTTTCTATGAATATGAAGCTGGGCTATGGAGAGTTTAAATGGGTTAATGGAGAGGTATGTTCCCATGAAGCAATGTCCACATTATACAATTTCAAACAATGTGCCGTGTTCAGGACACATAATGCAAATATTATGCATTTGTTATTATTTTACATGGCATAAAACATTATATGAAGTAAATCTAGTTACTTTTAGTCCATAAAAATAGCATGTAGCATTAGAATAACTGATGAAAATGCACAGAATTAAGATTGCTTTTATGTGCAATGTTACAGATAACAATGCATTAACAAGAAATCAATATTGTATGTTTAGAATTAGTTTGTATACAAAGGTTTAGACTATAAGGGGTATCATAAGTCTCGGTGTGACAGACTGATATAATGGCACAGTAGGTTGTGAGAGCCTGAAGTGGAGCAGCTGAGACGATGTAAGAGTTCACCGGAGGAGAGGAGCGGTTCCTACAACTGTTGGATTGGAAACACAAATTGTATGCCAGGGTTAGGAGTTTAGTTTCTTGATGACATGACAAATCAGTAAGTGTTTTTGCAATAAAAGGTATTAGAAGGATACGACAAACTTCCATGTGTTAAGTTGTGTGTGCAGCTCATACTGTTATACCCTTCACTTTTTAAGAAACCTTTTTACTATGGGGCTGATGCTTCCTGATGGCCATATTGGCTTGTGTGTTTCCTCTTTTTTCACCCACATTTTTTTTAATTGAAAAATAATTATTTTTCAATAATGTGGACAAAAGCTGCTAATTACAACACACTCATATCACCTTCTACAAAATATTTCAAAGCATTCCTTTAATAATAGCTTTATAGTCTCAGGTTAACCACTATTTGGACTTACTATCGGTAATGTTTGTTTGAAATTTCAGAGCTATGCTGGGGAATTTTACAAAGATCATCAGCACGGAAAAGGAGTTTACTTTTGGCCAGATGGATCCAGATTCACTGGTTCTTTTTATCTTAGCCGAAAGGAAGGTTATGGGACTATGACATTTCCTGACAGCAGAAAATTCCAGGTATTAAAATTGTTAGATTTTCCTTTTTTGGACCTATATCAAAGGTAAGATGAAACTAATAAAATCCATCAGTAATGTATGAATAATGTTCAGATGCATCTTTACTTCAAATACTTAATGTGTTATCTTCCAATATATGTTCTATTATATTACATTATGTGTTCCACTTCCCAGAAATATAACTTTTTTTATTCTAAGCCATTACATTTTAATGTCTAAGAGCTCAGATAATCGTATCACTGAAGTCGCCTTCCTCTCTAACATAACAAACCCTTTGTTTGCATGTTATATTAACTTGTTCATAGGGATTTCATAAGGTCAAATGAGATTTAGAAAGTGTATAGGAGTCTGGTCCTCTTACCATTGAAGACACATATAGCTGAATTACAGACATTGCATTTTTAATTAAATTGGTTCAGGATATATTTGGGAATATAGGGAAATTGCATGGGGACATCATTGCTGAAAAAGGTTCTATTGTATAGCAATGTTAGTTTAATAATGATATGCATGGGCTTAACAGAGAAAACATTCCTAAATTTCTAATATGTTTTGTGGGATATCATCAGATAATGCTCCACAACTTACATCTTGTGGTTTTAGAGATGTAGAAACATGAATAACCTTGCAGAATGCAAATCAATTGTCCATTGTCAATGCCCTGAATAACAAGTGAATTCTATCCCTAGTTTGAGATCTCTTTACAGCTTTTGACTCTAGTTTATGTTCAGCCTCAAGAGAACAGTTCCGTAGCAGCATGACCGATCCGTAGGGGTATAATCCTCCTATTTATCATTTGTTTCGGATGTGGATTGGGGCATACTTTCCTCTTGCTAAATTAGACACTTTTTAAAGTCTTTCTTCCATTGAGTTATCACTTGCAAATAATATTTGTATCTCATTTAATTTGATTAGTTGTCACTGTTCCTGTTCTACAGGGTCTATACAAGGCGGATGTCCGTTTTGGGCCTGGGATTGAAAGCTACAGTGATGGCAGCCAGGATGTTGGCATTTGGATAGGACATCACCTCATTAGGTTCTGTAATGTGATTCCAGGCCCATTCACTGTTTCGTGTTACCCATTGCTTTGTCAGAAGCCAGATGAAGAAACATCTAATAACGAAGGTCTTAGTCCAAGACTAGATGCAAATTTGGTGGATGATCCCTTTTACTATAGATTCAAGATCCTGCTCTTAGAAGACAGCTACACTCTACCTGATAGAATGTACTCATATTCTTCAGATACAGACCATCTCCCTCTCCCCCCCTCTGTGCGTGCGGACTTTGATCACCATTTTTATAGCCTTGCCATTAACCAGCAAGAGCAATCCCAGAATGTACAATTCAGCGATCAAACAAAAGCAGTATATTTGCATGTTAACAAACACAGGTAAGTGTAAAGCAAGAGCCATACGCGTATTTATTGAATATAGACTGCACAGGAGGTCCAGGAAAAAAAAGCCACATATGCAGCATATTGGGAAATTGAGGCGAACCAAAATTATGTGATGGCAATTTAGACTGGCCAGATAAATTGTAGAAAAAAAGCAATGCATTAAACTTAAAAGGTAAAATACATGGAACATGTCCAGTTGTAGGCAAACAGTGCCTCTTCTACCTTATTTTGACCTACAGCCATCATGTTCCTCGGGCCACCGATAACCAACCAATTACCCGATCACTGCAACATTTTTTATGTAGAGATATTTTGTAAGCATAATCCCATTCTCTGATGCCATATGCATAAATTCAGCATTTACACTTGTTGGCCAAAATCTCTGCATTCAGCAAGGTGCCATTACTTATTCCCAATTTAAAAGCCACCATAGGTGTTTCCCCTCTCTTCTGTAGCTGTATCCTAGTTCTTGTATCTTCCTTTTATAATAGAACTGATTGGTTCTTTTGGACTAGTTTAAGAGTTTCCTAGTAGACACATACAAGCAGTTGATGAAATCAAAAAGAAACCTTGGTGAGAAAAGAAAAACAGCCAGCACATTACCAAAATGAAGTAAGCACTCAACAAATATTCACAGCATTAAAAAGCATTTATGGGCCCAATATATGTAAGCATAAAGGTTTTTGAGAACTCTGCCAGTAGGGGCAAGAAACATACGAGAGAAGGATCCTCGACAAACATGAATGTTCCACAGACTGGATGTCCCACAGACTGCCAGCTCTTACACATTTATGGTCTGTACACCATATATTATGTATGCTTAATATTTTTGTTTAGATAGTGTTTGGTGATATCTCTCTATCTACAGTATATGTACATCTATGCCCTCCTGTAAGCTGCATTGTTAAATACATCACTCACCCACTACTTTTATAAATAATTACTAAATCTCATCGTAGTCACATATCACTATTATTATATGATATTGTATCCTGGTCAGAAAATGTAAAACCTGATTGTTTATCTAAACAAGGAACAGTCCAGAACACTGTACCTGGAATATCGATTCTATCATGTGTGGCAATCGAGAGCAGTTTGGTCATAAAGGCCCCCAAGAGCTTATAGCGGAGAAAATTATTGAAATGGCTGCTGTGGGAGATTATGAAGCTGTTTCTAGTATACTGCGACATGACATGGCCCATGTGGATGTGAGTGACTTTAATGGAAATAACGCCCTGCACACCGCAACTGTGAGTATTCCAGAGCTTTCATTACCAGCTCTTGCCCATATAAAGCAAGTTCATGACACATATCTTCTAAACGAAGTCATGTTGCATAGTTGTGACTCAATAATTGAGTATTTTATATGCACAAATCTTTTGCGAGACAGCATTAATAATATTCAATATTTTCCGCTCATGCCCAGCGACCTAAGAAAATGTTTTCCTATAATCTACCAACAGTGTAGCATTAAGGCGGAATATGGATTTCTAGATACTGGGCATTGCGTTGTATGGGATTGGCAGTGTTATAAATTCCCTCTTAGAAATATAGATTTGATTATAGTTTACTGACAAGATCTTTTGTAGGTCAATGGTAATAATAACATCATTAACCTTCTGCTTGATAATGGAGCGGATGTTAATAGGCAGAATGATGAGGGACTTTCAGCTCTCGCCTTATGTATGATGGCTTTCTACAGCACAAAGACAATATGGGCAAACGTGGCCGAGAGGAACTTATTGACTTATGAGGTCAGTAACTTTTTAGATACATTTTTTTGTCTTTTCTTTTTAAACAATGTCCTCTGTATCATCATTGTTTAACCGAAGGTCTACAATCTAGATGTGGCCTATGTACAGCTCTATTCTTGCTAAAAACGCTCATATATACTGTACATAATTGGTCTAATTGGGTGGCAATTTGGACCTAATGTATCCGCGATGTATCCCATTCATAGCAGCACTATGACCCCTCCCTCGCACTCTGTAGTGGGGCTGATGATCCACTAAGCAGCCTTCTCTTACCACACCACTCCGTCACATTTAGACTTATGTTCAGAGACTCCGATCAAGAAAGTGAGAAGGCTGGTGATTGGTCACTTGTAAAAGTTTGAACAACAATCATTTAGACATAAGCCGTCATATGTATTTATATAAATATTTTTTTTTAAAGTAAAAATGGGAAGAAGACCCTGTGACCCTCAGCCAGAATAAGTAAACTGCAAAACTCCATTCTTCAGGGTGTCATACATACAGGGTGTTAAAATAGATGTGTTTCTTTACTATATGTGTGGCATTTCTCATGATATGTCGTGTACTCTAATAAGGGATGTCTGGGCTTTTAAGAAAAGTATTTAATTGACTTATTCCTATAATATATATATATATATATTTTTTTTTTTAATTTATTTATTGTAGCATTATGTCATATAATGCACACTTTCTCCTAAACGTGGCATGTAGGAAAACTCAATTTTCTTTAAAAACTACGGTATATAGATTTTACTAGGTACAGTGTAAGCTATTGTCACCTAAGCCTAACATGGATAAAACAATGCAATATGCCCCATCCTATGGCACTCAAAGGGTTAAATTCTCATGTTTTTTTAAATGTAGATTATATATATATAATATAATATATATATATATTAATGAATACAAAGCATGTTGATTTAAGCATAAATTACCAAATAGAATTTATAATCACATATTCTTTATGTATTTTATAACTACACTATTGCTTTGTTTCCATGACAATAGACCAAAAACAGAAAACAAGAAGAAAAATAATTTCATTATAATTCCATATTTTAAAAATATATTTATTGCTTTAAATAATGAATAATACAAGTTTACGTATTGTGATGTGCAATTTTTCCTAATAACATTATTCAAAGTTATCTAAGTTGTATTACTTCATCATAGCGCCATGGTAACAAGATATTTATTTGAATGTCTTACTAGCACGCTATTGGAAAAGTATTAGATTTTGTGTTAATAAGTTGATGTTATTACTTATTATCACGTTTTATTAACAGGAGAAAAAAAATGAAGGCGGGATGAACCCCTTGCTAAATGACACTGACAGATCTAACTCCCCACCAAGTGACAATCCAGAAAATAAAATATTTTTTTCGTCATTCAGTCTAAATAGGTATTACAGCAATATTTCAATAATGTTCGGCGGGTGCTGGTTATTAATGTACTGATTTGTGTTAGGCTTCTTTTTAGCTTTGTCTTGTCTCAGCATTAGCTGTGTTTTGGTCTCTGCCAGTGCATTGTGTGCCCATCCCTTGGCAAGGCAGGGGTTACTAGAGGGTAGCATTGTTTAAGCCTAATCACATACCTCCACCAACCAGTCCCATCTGTTCAAAGAGGTCAAGGTGCACTACTTCATCAACTCCTTTTAATTGCAAATGAGAAGTAGGTATACAAATTAGAATTAATATGCATGGGAAGCTTATACCCACAGAAGCTTATACAGGGTAGTGTCGTTTAACTCTATGATGTAAAGGAGTACATAATATTCAGATTATAGTATTGTTTGGAAGGCTGTTAAATTGCTGTAATAAAACCAAGTATGGGCTTTAAGGAGATGCATGGGAGATTGGAAAACCCTTGAGGACAACATCCCGTAGATGGACTTTTATATGGTCCGCATAATTTCAAAAAATTGCATTGACCAGCATATAATGGCAAGGAGAGATTGGCCACTAGATGGCAGTATGGTCTACCAGGAGTTGCCATGTATTACGCTAAAGTAAAAGAAAAAACACATAATGCAACAATATTTAATTACTAGCCTAATATGTGGGTCCTGTTATGTGATGGGAACCTCACCATACCTAGAGAGGCAGTCCATTTAGTAATTTAGTATAGTATGTGCTGCCCACATGCTAACACTTGAATGGCATACTGTTGTCAATGGCATATACATTTTGTATTCTTACTTTCTTGAAATAATTCTAATGTTTGTATTTATCCAGACCTAACAACAGAGAGGCCACCATGAAATTACTTCTCTTGCGAGGTGCTGATCCCAATAAATGCTGTGTGCCAATGCATGCTTTGTTCCTTGCAGTGAAAGCTGCCGATGTAAGCACTGTTCAGCTATTGCTGGAACGAGGGGCTCGAACAGACATACGCCTGGCCACAAAGGTAACAATGTCTTTTCAGAAATCCATTCATTACTCAAATGCGTAGTCCGCTAAATGGTTAAAAAGTCCAAGAAGTTCAGCCTTCCCAATTTATTATCTAAAGGAAAGCCCCACTTTCTCATTTACTATCCTCATTTGTTATGAAAGCAATCCGATTTTACCTGGTAATTATATATGGTAAATGTAATTGGCATTACCCTGACTGTCTGTGTTAGAATTATGTCCAGTCTCTTTTTGGGTATCGATTAAGTCCACATAAACAACTTCTAAAAACCTCCTTCCGTTGACATTTATTCCCTTTTCCTCTAACTTCAAACCCTACGTCAAACAGGATATAGATAGGATATGATAGCATTATACAAATACATAGCGGGACAATACCATCTGCTCTCTGATGTCCTCTTCATTAAAAGGACTGTGCAAGGATAACCCCTATCAGTCCTGGGGATTTTCATTACCAAAGGATCAAAATGTTTTGTCATTTTCACCATATGATTGTTTAAGCATGAATCCCTCTTTCTATATTTAATGAAAATATTTATATATTATTTTGTTGAAGAAAATAGTAGGGCCCTCTTAAAAAAAATAGAAAAAAAATAACATTTTTGAAATCTTAGTGTAATTTTCTTCTATACTATGAGCACCACAGCTGAACAATGGCCCAATTTAGTTCAGCAACATCTCCTGATTGCATTCATACCCCACATACATATTATTTATGTTCCAGAGGGCCACATCCGTGCTTTACATATTACCCTATGTTACATTTTTTTTTATTTTTTTAATGTTTTTTTATACTGTTGACTTACGGGGTTTGGGGGTAGTGATTATTTTTGTATATTTTGTTTCTTATAGTGGAAGTGGTACGGGGCACTTTTTTACCATTTTTTTGTGCTGAGATCCTGAGATTTTTCTTTTTTTTTTTTACATTTTTTTTTACATTTCTCCCTGTCCTCCTCCTGATCTGTTTGCGCTGATCAAAATGTGATCAGCAAGCAGGGCTGCAAAGATGTGCATTGCAGATTACAATAATAAACATACATTCTTGTGTATTAAGAGTTTAAAAAACCCAATACGTAGGAACTGTCAGATAACATGTGAGGTAAAACTGTAGTTTAATAAAGCACTGAAAAACATATGTAATTTGTTATGTTTTAATATTATATTATACTTTTGTAAGATTTATATTCTGAATCTCAAGATGAAATGATCCTATTGGCTTAAGCAGTAAATTGTCTCCTATTCTCTGTCTGCGTTGCTTTAGCAGACCACACGTGATTCTCTTACAGTAGAACCACGGAAGTAGTAGAGCTACCTTTATTGTTGATTATTATATTAGCCCATCATTAAAATCACATGCACAAAAAACTGTTTCTTTATTTTTTGTCCCAAAATAGTGAAATGGGTATTTTTCATTATTCATACTCAAGTAAGCAAAAGGTTAACAATTTAGACAGCAGACTCTGCTACCCATGTTGAAGGAACTCCTTAGGTTCAACTTGTGGCTCCTCTTGGTTTGAAGCTCCTGCAAAAAGCCACATTGAAGTACTTTCCGAGTTTACTTATAAACATATCATCAATACACCTGTTTTCACGTTTACTCCTATATTTGGTAAAAGTACTGTGCTGAAAATGCATCCAAAGCAAAGGATCCTATCCCGAAACTTGAGAGACATCTGGTAATGGCTAAGGCCATTCCGTGCATGATTGCTACGTAACGTTTATTGCATTCTCCTCAGCATGGCTCGGTTACTCCTCTTCACATTGCGGCAGCACTTCCAGTCCCTGAGGGAGTCAGAATAACGGAGATCTTGTTGCATGCAGCTGCTGACCCCAATGCAAGAGCGGGAGATGGGGATGATGTTTATGAACAAGACAAGGTACGTTATTTTGCAGAGAGGGTGGTAGATAAGTAAGATGGCCTCCAAGGAGAAGTGGTAGCGGCTAATACAGTGAGGGAATTAAAATGTGCGTAAGAACGGCATAAAGATACTCCGAATCAAAGACAACACCAACAACTGATTAAAGCTCAAATATCAGGAAAAATGAACAGACTACATCTGCCAAATCTGCCATGAAATAAGCCTTTATTGGATAGCAATTAATATAGTATAATGTTCCATAGCTCAGCTGTACATATATGGAATAAGAGAATTCATGTAATATATATATCCATATACATCGTATTATCTCCATTTCCAATAGCAAAATCTGAATTTGATTCTGTACCTCGTTGTCTATCTGTATTAAAATGTTCATTGTTTTCCTTAAATGACGCAAACGTAACTCTGCGCAGCTACATTGTTAACCTTGAAGAAAATTGCACAGATGTTTGTTACAAGATAGGATTCCAAATTTGTATTTCAATCACTCGAATGTTCATACGTCAGTCCGAATACATAATAAATACGAGTGCTCTTTTTGCATTTGCGTGTGCCGCAGCATTTCTTACACTAACCAAATAAGTGAGTATTAAGGAGATGTGCACATTTTGGCAAAGATGAGTTATAGTTTATAATTTCACCCCTAGGGTGAAAATACAGGCCCCATCGCAGGCTTTTTTACGAAAGGCTGTCTGGACTCTGGCTCTTCTCTGTCTCATTACTGCAATCGAAACCCCATCGTGCCGGAGGAGGGAGGACGGACACCTCTGCATGTAGCATGTGAGCGGCAGGATAACTTCAAGGTAAAGTCGTGTCTTTGTGCCATCTGTCTGTGTAGATCTTCTTCCTTTGTTATTCTGCAGGTCAATAAAAACTAAATAAAATTAGAGAAATACTTTTGATTCCTGGAAACGTACGTGAAAAAGAACGTGTTCTGTCTGGGGGAATTAAACAAACTGTGCTAAGTGGCCCGCCTGGCATTTGCTGCAGCGATAAGACCACTATCATTGTTTAACACCTTAACACTATATTTGTTTAGTTATATATAATTATATTATAGATTTTGGATACCTTTAATTACAATGTTTCCATTGAAAATATAACTCCTATGACGTAATATATTTACACAACATTTTGTGTTTGTGTAGCATGCTAGAGACATAATCTGCCTGCTTCTGGACCATAACGCCGAGACGAACGTTCTCTGGAGTGGCCACTCTCCTCTCTCATTAGCTGTGGCCAGTGGAAATGATCTGGTGAGATTTCAGAAAATATAAAATAACTGTCTTGTTTAAGCTCCTGTGTTAAATATCTTGGATTAGGTCACATTATAGGCTTCATAAATCTGCGGTTTTTTTAACAGCCAAGGTGATTAGCTACAAATATGACTGATTCAGTCTATTACTATTTGATGGGTAACTTTGGTGTAACCTGCTGAATAATAAAGAAGGTACATTCAGGAGAAACATACCACCGTGCGGTTATAGCCCTCCAAGATTATGTTTTAGATCAAAGTGACTAAGTTATGTTTCTTATTATTTCATGAAGTCAAATTGTGCCCTGTTTATATTTGCTGACAAAGGCAGACGGCTCTTATACAGAACTTTAAAAAGCTTATTCTGCTGCTATGAGCATCCCAAGTTCCCATATTGTTTATGTCTTTAATCTTTTTTGTTTCTTTGCTCGGTTAGAATAGCAACTTAATGTTTTATCTAGGTGGAAAGAACATTTATAGGGATAAGGATAACTATATATGTTGTGATTGCTAAAACAGTTTTCATGTCTCCATCCCAATCAAAGAAGATATGTGTAAATGCAAAAATAAGACGTCTCTCATTGCAGTGAAATCACTTAGTAAATAACCTTTATAGGATCAGACGTGCTGTGATATGCAGGTACTGAATATTTTGCTAATTTTGACCCCAGGCTGTGAAAGAACTTTTAGCAAGAGGAGCGGAACCCAACTTGGCCCTCACCCATGGAGTAGGCAGTGCTCTCTGTGCAGCTGTCAGTACCACTTACGAGAGGCAGAGGACCTTAGCTGGGCGCTTGGCTCTGGTAAGAATCCATATACTTTACATGGAACATTTACCAACAAAATTCTGTCCGAACATATATAAATGGTTTACATTAAGGGTGTAGTTTTCCTTTTTTTTTTTTTTATTATTCTGTAAGGATCAGTGACCACGTTTGCTTCACTGTCCAAGCCTTTGAGGAGCTTTTATATGCTGCTCTTGTGCTTACCTTTTGCCTGCCTTCTGATGTCACGGGTACAGTGAACGGCTGGAAGTGGCCTCTTACACACCTTTTCATTGCATTACTCCATCAATTCCCAGCCTGCCATACAGAAAGCATGTGTCACTTATCAATAACGTGAAAGCCTGTCATAAAGAGTGTCCTTTAACCGCTTGGTGTAACTTTTCTTAGAAACACACTTTTCATGTGCAAGCGAAGATATATTAAATTAATCGTAATGTACATGTTAAATTAAAACAATTGCATGGCCCTTTGAGTTAACACAATATAAAAGCTATAGTGAGTTTTGATTCAGTGGGATATTTAAAAAAAAATTCACTTGTCACGGAAGTAAAAAATACTACTAAAAAAATTGTTTCCAGTCTTATTCAAAAAGGAACCTCTGTCAGAATGTAATGTTGTTCAAGATGTTTCTGATATTTCAGTTTGGTGAATCATTCGGGGGCATTATCAGAAAAGGAGTTAACTTAATGTATCTTTTGTGGTCTGTTCACATTAGACTGACTTGATCCAAGTGCTTCCCGGTTGATTTTCTATTCTATCAATTCACAAAGCTGATCCCATTTCCAAGACACCTTAAGCAAATCCACCAGGTGCCTTTATGAGCAGAAAAATGAAACATGAAGTTGCTGCTGACAGTTGTAACTGCAATGTTGAGATTAATTTGAGTTTTGTATAGGGCCCCAGTGACCTTTAGCGTAATGTGAAATTACCACCCATGGGGAATTCCAGAGATTTCAGAGATTTTGGGATGCAATGTTCTCTCAAGCTCGAGAGGTCACATATCCTGAGGACAACCCACTGTGGTAGTGAAAATCTTTTGTTTAATAAGTAGATTTCTTTTAACTTTAAAAAGAAGCCTAGAGTCTTATCTGACCGACCCGTTCTTTTTTCTGTTCGCAGGTAGACAGGCTCATAAGGGCAGGTGCAGACATTCTGATGCCAATCACAATCGTAGCAGGGAAGAAGACTGCAGTGGGGACTGCCACAGACTATGCTTATTACAAATTCTATAAGGTATGGTACATTTACTTTATTATATATTTGTGTGTGTGTGTGTAAATATAAAGAAAGGTAGATAATCTCTGCCTCCTCCTGGACGTACCTTTACAGCAGCAATATCTTATGGCTTAGAAAGAAATCCAGACTAGATTTTGCATTTTAGGACCACCACCAACAACAACTTCAACGCTACACCAATAGATAGACACATCCAGCAGCAAGCTGAGAGTTGTTATTTTGGTAGAAACCATGCCAGATGTCTTCCTGGAGTTATTCATCACTGAGACGTAGTTTAAAAATTGTTAAGGAAGCAAAACAGGATGAAGAGTTGGATGTACAGTAATAGTACATTAAGGAACAAATAATCTCCCATGTAAGGAAGTCAGAGTTATAACTAGTGCTGCAACAACTAATCGATATAATCGATAATAATCGATAATGAAATTCGTTGCCAACGAATTTCATTATCGATTAGTTGAATCGATTATTATCGATTATAAAATGAGGGTTTTTTCAGAGCAAACGCTCTGAAAAATCCCCCTCATTATATAATCCGTTTAGTCTGACTCACCGTCTCACAGCAGCAGCTCCTACTTACTCCCCCTCCCTGTAATCACCGTGACAACTGGCCCCGCCCCCTCCTTCTCCAGGCCAGAACCACATGGCTGTGACACTCATCTAACTGTAAGTATATATATATAATGTGTATGTATATATATATATA
>VKOC01000488.1:0-27551 GCA_009364415.1 Spea multiplicata
ACTTCCAAACGGCGAACGTCATTATTTCCACTAAAAAAAGAAAAAAAAAAGGAGGAGGAGGAGCGTAAAATATATTCAGTATTACGAGAAACCGCAAAATCCAAAACCCGGAGGCAATTACCTGGCTGAGAGGCAATAAGCAAAACGCTATTGGGGCAATGATAGGCCACGGCTGGGATGACCCCTCGTAGGAGGTCCACGTTACTCTGTAGGACCCCCAGGTAAGACTGCTCGTTGCTCCAGGCATTAACGGTCACCACGACCACGTTAGATCCGGCCGCCGCCGCCAAGTCTTCAAGAAAACAAAGGCAGCCGTATTAACCCTTCTTATTCCATTTCGGAATCTTATATAACGGTTATAACGAAATAACCATTCGGACGAGTTTCTTTGTTTCGTTTTTGGACAACGATTTTCGCTTGCAGCCCTTTCGGTTCGGACAAAATTCTGAAGGCTTTTTTACAATTAGGAAACAAAATTTGTCATCACCCTAATCCCGCTCAGGATCTCTCAAACTCTCATTCACTCTCTCAAACTCTCATTCACTCTCAAACTCTCATTCACTCTCTCAAACTCTCATTCACTCTCTCAATGTTTACCTTTACTGACTTCTACATTGGGGATGGGGAAGATGCCCAAGTCCATCGCACCGCAGCCTTTCGCGCCCCCATCGCTGACGTCGAGGAGAACGAGTTTCCCTGCGGACCCCTGAAAACACAGAAGTCAGACGTACGTCACCATCCAGCGTAAGATTTAAAACGCCAAACCACAAACCAGAGCCTGGGATCCAGCTACTCTGGGTTACGGTTACTCCTCCTCGGGGGTTGGACTGGCTGCTTGAATCAGCCAATCAGGGGTAGGGAAGAGCTCCCATTGAAGGGGAGTGCTTGCTGCGCACGCGTAAAGGTGGTCTGATCAGCATACCTGGGAACATTCAGGACACAGCACCTGATGTGGGTGGGCGGGTCTACTGATGACAGTGGGCGGGTCTACCGATGCCACGTACGAGGCTAGCCCCACGCGCTGAAAGTTTGAAAGTAGGAGGGGAAGTGGGCGGAGAGTGGGGCGTGTCAATCCTGATCTCCGCCCACAGCATTTGCCGAGCCAGCGCAGGAGCTGACTGGCGGTAAGTATATTACGTACTCAGTTCAGCCAATCACATCTCCTGCACTGCAAATATGCTGGGGGGGGGGACGGGGCAAACAAACGCGGGGTAATTCTCTTAAGGCATCTTACAAAACTGTCAACGGGAAAATTGAGTTTTACCTTCGCCGATATTGCCAGCAAGCAAGAAAGAGCCAGGTCTCCTGCCCCGATCACGGTGACTTTGCCTCTGTTGCTCGGGGTAATTTCTACCCTGGAGACCCCTAACCGAGTAAAAGAAACGGCGCTACGTTAGGGGTCGGGAACATTCAATACGAAGGCGCTACATAAACCAACATAAAAACCACCCAGAATCCCGAGCGGCATTCAGTATCCCCGACCCGACAGCTCCCCGCGTTAGAGATCATTATGAATTTTAGAAAGGTGGGATTGGAAGCCCCCCGGGGCGCCGCTCCGCGCTTACCGTCCGTCACCTGCGCGATGTAGGACAGCAGCTCCTTCTGCCTGGCGGCTTCCGCGGCCGTCACGGAGTACAAAGGGAGCTCTTCCTCGAACTTAATGATCATCTCCCGGATCAGACCCACGACGGTGGACTTCGGCTGAGGAGGGTTAGAAAGGGTTAATGTGCGCCTCATTAATATTTAATTTAATGTATATATAATAATATAACGAATAATTTATATATATTTTAAGAGAAATAAAATACACAGCAGTCTCTTTTTCAAGTCTGCCCCCGAAATAACGTAATTAGGCAGTACGGTGGCAGCCATCCTCCTGCTGCTAAGATACCACTACCAGTACCCTCAGCCGAAGGTTTGTTGGGGGCACTGGGATGGGGGAGATGGTGGAAGGGGCTCACGTGGCTCCAGTTCTGCAGGTAAGGCAGGTAAATCCTCCCCTGCGCGTCGATGTGTTTCCCGACCCGGACCGCCATGCTTTCGGTGGGTTTCAGGAAGCAGAGGGGGGGCGCGAAGGGGTGGGAGTCGAGGAGCCACAGGAGGACGGGGATGTTATACAAGCAGCCTGATGGGGAGGAAAAAATAGGCCAAAATTATATCTATATATTATAAATTATACTATATGACATCCTAGCCTCTGATATAAAGTAGCACAGTATTAAAACATATACATTTTTTAATAATATAAATATAATAAAAAAAAAATAATAAAAACATCAGCAGATTCAATTCTCCCTTTGACTCTTTATGATGATTCCATTGGTTGCTATAGCGATAAAACTTTTCAAATTCAGCACCAGAATCAATTTTTCTTTTTTTTTTACACTTAACCCTTTATGTTCTGTTGCTAGTTTTTAATCACCTTGAAACTTCATCGGAATCGTCCCCGAGAGGCTCAGCAGCTCCTTCTGGGATCCGTCTTTAAATGCTGAAGACAGGGGAAAAAAAAGGGTTAAATTGAGTAGGATCTGATCCAGAATCTGGGTAACTAAGGGGCTCAATTCTCTCTTAAAGGCCAATTTTGCGGGGCAGGGGGTGGGGTAATTGTACGTCACGCTGCATCAGGGAGTTTGTACATAAAAGTTCTGAAATGTCCGGAATCTACAGGATTTCTCTAGTAAATGTATAGATCAAAAGATCCCCCCCACACACACAGCCCCCCCAGGGCAGAAAAGGGACAAATGCATATGGGGGTCTGCTGAACACCCCTGGGGGGCACTGGGGGTCCCGGATACTCACTGTAGGTGTTCATGGAGAACAGGAAGTTCGGATAAATCCTAAAAATGTCCTTCAGCTCCTCTACGGTGAGATCCCGGAACCTGTACTGCAGGCGGAAGAGAGAGTTACACGGCGGCAATGCCCTCGCCCGACAGTCTGCCCCCTGCCCTCGCCCCCCAGTGTGCCCTCAACCTCGCACCGACAGTCGCCCCCTGCCCTCGCCCCCCGTGTGCCCTCAACCCTCGCCCGACAGTCTGCCCCCTGCCCTTCGCCCGCCAGACCTCGCCCCCAGTGTGCCCTCAAACTCTCGCCCGACAGTCTGCCCCCTGCCCTCGCCCCCAGACCTTCGCCCCGCATGTGGCCTCAACCCTCTGCCCGACAGTCTGCCCCTGCCCTCGCCTCGCCAGACCTCGGCCCTCCCCAGTGTGCCCTCAACCCTCGCCTGCCAGACCTCGCACCCTCCCAGTGCGCCCCTCAACCCTCGCCCCGACAAGTCTTGGCCCTAGCCGCTCGCCCGCCAGACCTCGCCCCCCCAGTTGCGCCCTCAGACCCTCGCCCGACAGTCGCCCCCTGCGCCTCGTCCCGCCAGAACCTGCCCCAGTGTGCCCTCAACATTTCGCCCGCCAGACCTGCCCCCCATGTGCGCCCTCAAACCTCGCCCTGACAGTCTCCCACCTGCCCTCGCCCGCCAGACCTCGCCCCCCCAGTGCGCCCTCAACCCATCGGCCTCGGACAGATTCTGCCCCCTGCGCCCTCGCGCCGCCAGACCTCCCCACAGTCGCGCCCTCAACTCCCGTGTCGCCCCCCAGACTCACTCCACCCAGTTCTGCCCCAACCCTCCCCGCAAGTCTGCCCCTGCCCTACTCCACCCACCAGTTCTCTCAGTCTTGCCCGCTGCCCTCCCCGCCCAGACCTACACCCACCAGTTGCACCAAACCCTCACCCACCCAGATCATGCCCCAACCCTCACCCGCAAACCCTTCACCCGCCTAGTCTGCGCCAACCCTCACCCGCCAGTCTTTGCATTCTGCCCTCACCCACTCGTGTTGCCCCCCTGCCTCTCACCCACCAATGCCTCAGTCTGCCCCCTTGCCTCACCCACCAAGCCTCAGTCTGCCCCCTGCCCTCACCCTTCCCAGCCGCTGTCTGGCTGTCTCTGCACTGAACTCCATGTTCGTTTCCCGGTCTCAGCTGCCGCTTCCGCCTCCCGGGAAATGCAGTAGGAGGAGAACCACCCCTGCCGGGAGGCGGATCCTCACCGCCCACTCCCCCTCGAGTTACTAAGAGGCGGATCCTGCAGCCACTCCCCGCCCCGAGCTGCAATTAACTCCGTGAGTCAGTGAATGTTTGCGTTCTGAGTGTCACTTACTGGGTGACCCGGATCTTCTAAGTGTCACATGGCTGGTGGCCCGGATTTTTTGTACATCCCACACCCGGTGGCCCTTATGTTCTGGGTGACCCGGATTTTCTGAGACCCCATCCTGATGATCTATTCAAGGCTCCTCATACAATTAGAAGTATTTTCTGCTGCAATGGCAACAACTTCCAGCTCATTGTTGGACGCTCTCAGTACAGACCGGGTCAGGGGGGGGGGGGCTTCTGGGAGAGTGACACGAATTCTTAAGAGTAAAAGGAGAAACATAACCCCCTCCCCCAAAAAAAATAATAATAAAAAGTGTGAAGCAAACAAGAAATTTCTCGCCTTGTATAAGTGAACTTTCTTTTTGTGGAAATACACTAAAACTCGAATCCTTTCACGAAGGAAACGTTTATTTTTCCCGTTACATTTATTGACTCACTGAGTCTTGGTATAATCAGACAGAGCGTTAGTTAGCACTCAAAGAAACAGAACTGCTGGGGTCACCTTATCCCCCCTTCTGATCGGCCCTCAATATGAAAAAAAAAATCTCAAAAATATAAATCTTTCGAAATTTTTACAATCAAAAAATAACCAAAACCCCTCCTAGTTATCACATAAAAAAGTACATATTGAAAAATTTTATTAAAAACAAAAAATACATTTTAGTTTTTCTAATCCGGGCGTTAAAGGAAATCAGCGAATATTCTTCACAACTGAGAATCAATTTGAGGGGGAATATATTCAGTTTTAAGAGTGTCGCGTGACATCGACACCTAAATATCGCTCACTCGAATAACAGCTACAGACAGTACAAAATAAAAAAACCAAAACGGGAAAAATATTACCCAAAAAGCTGCATTTATAATATTTCATTTCATTCGGATTCTTCTGAATAAGATTTTTTTTGAACAAATATTGGAATTCCGCTGTCTTCATTCATAACGACCCTGTCATTCTAAACGACCAAATCCACTAAAATAAAAAAAAAATAATAATAATGTCAAGTTAATGGCAAATTCTATTTAAATGTCATGTGACCCTAGAAAAAGGGGCGCCTGTGCACACAAAGCCTTTGTTGCCATAGCATCAGAAAAGGCTTCTGATTTTTATTTGAGTGTAAAAGAGGGAAAAAAAAGCATTTACAAAGTTCCAAGGAGTAAAAAATTGTGATGAAAAAGTCAATATTTTGGAAATATGATTTTGTTTTTTTTTGTGTGTGTAAAGAAAGCAAGACGGTTTCCATGGAGATTGTATTATCTCCGCTACGGCCTATGGAAGCCACATAAGATTTATATCAAATAAAGGTCAATTACTAATTACATTTACTGATTTTAAACAAATGTCTAATTATAGTTTGTTGGGGGGGCGCACAGGCGAGTCCTGGGAGGGGGGGGGTTAATTCCAATTCACTAATCGTAGATTTCTCTTAAACCGGCTTAAAGTCTGGGGCATTGCGGGCACTCACGAGTTAATTTTATTTAACTCTTTGTGAACAGTCTGTGTAGAGCGCTACGCAAACAAGCAACAGAGCAAGCAGCTCCGGCAGGTTTACAACACACATCGAGACACTGATCCTCCCTTTACGACGCGTGTCTCCGGGGGCTACAGGGTTAAGAAAATCTACTCGAGAAAAATAAAAATATATATTAAAAAAAAAAAATATATACACAAGAAAACCCCAAACCAGCCCATTCTTCCGCAAGATATATTAAGTGCACTTTAAGGAGCGCGTACAATAATATTTAATAAAATAACATTTCATATACCGCAAAACGCGCGCACTTTCCACCCGTTCGGAGTTAAAGCTGTAATGAAGTCTTTACATTAAATCGCTGGACCGTCCAAAAACCAATAATAAAAAAAAACCAAAAAAAAAATAATTTTTAAACAGTTTCATTTCTGACAATATATTTAGAACACGTGTTGCTATTAAACTCTTGTGCT
Source organism: Spea multiplicata (assembly GCA_009364415.1). Lineage (NCBI taxonomy): Eukaryota > Metazoa > Chordata > Amphibia > Anura > Pelobatidae > Spea > Spea multiplicata. Next base: position 6,083 of record VKOC01000488.1, read on the forward strand.
TAGAACATTATTTCCAGTCGAGGGGTCTTCACCAAAAAGGTATTTATTAATAGGGCAGAGTGCTGTCGCCCCCCCACTTTATTACATCATTAAATTTATTGGGGGGGGCCTGTTCTCAGAACAGGATTCGTTTCTAGCACAAAAAATATGAAAATACGGTTATATTTTTTTCCATTTTATGGCAAATCCTGCCCTATCGATATTGACAATTTCATGTAACTAAAAATATCCTGTAATTTAATTTTGACTTTTTTTCCCCTTAAAAACGTTTTGCAAAGAAAAACGCCCGCGTATTTTTTTTTTTTTGCATTTTTCTCCAGTTTTTTTAATTTCATTAGTTGTTTTTTTTGTATGAAAAGGGTGAATTTCTGTTCCGGTTTCCGTGCCGACGCGGCAGCGAAGATGTAACCGGACCGCCTGGCGAATAAAGAGTCTATGATGCGTTGAGCCGCTGCTACCGCGTCTTCATGCGCTTCGCCTTCTCCCGCTTGGCTTTCATTTTCAGTTCTTCCTCTTCGCGTCTTAATTCCTCCAAGTCTTCTTGGATTCCTAATCTCAAACTGGCCAAAATAAATAAAAAAAAACAAACAAAAATGGTTATTTCTATGCCTCGATAGTATGCTTATAGATTCTAGGAGGTCCGTAGACCATATCTCTATCGGGGGTATAATCTTTGCCATTGAGTACTGCCAGTCTTTAAGACCCGGCCGCCCCGCCCCCTCTAAGACCCGGCCGCCCCGCCCCCTCTAAAAAGCTGTGATATGATGTCATAGCGAAACATCCCAGTTAATAGACCAATGGTGTATGGATCACATCCTCTCCGGAGAAGACATGGCAAATAACCCTTTCCCTCCCAATAGCTCTGCACGGAACGAACACGCAAGATAAGAGGAGCGAGGGCTCCGTACCTCCTGGCTTCCTCTTTCTGCAGCTCCCTGAAGTTGGTTTCCATGTAACGGAGGGCATAATCACTTTCATCTTTGTACCTACGGAACAAAACACGGCCGAGGTTCAATACGCAGGCAACGACGGGGGGGGGGGGGGTGAGGGCAACGCACACAGACTTCAGAGGGTTAATTCAGCTTCACGAGCAGGATGCGAGGATATGGACCGTACGGAGCTCTAATCATCGCATGGAGTCTCGACTCGTATACTCACTTGTTTTTGTCATAACCAAATATTTCCCGGATGTGTTTGGATATTTCTTCCTGGCACTCCCCGCCATCATCGATAAAATCCTCCATCTCCGAGTCCTCCTCTTCATCGTCAATTCTTCTCTTGTAAGAGATATCTATCGGCGGCCTGGGGGGACCTGCAGGAAATGAAATATGAGACAAAAACCTCCCCAAAAGACACCGATCAGACCTCGATTAAAATAAAAACCAAAAGCCGAGACGTTAAAACGGCCCTGGAATGATGTTAAGCGCATCAACGGGAGACATCCGACGAGAATTGTCCCTTTTCTGCTTGAAATCTGGTGTTTTTAGAAAACACTGCAAATCACAGCGATTTGCAGGAGAACAAAAAAAAACAACTATCATTACAGAACCCTTTGAAGGCAAACGCGCGGCCCACCCGACTTACAGTTATTGCTTCTCTTTAGATGGATAACGTACCTGGCGGGCGCATCATGGGTCTGGGTCCTGGAGCCTGTGCCGGTCTCATTCCATTTATTTGTCCGTTATTTGATTTAGGAATAAAGTTTTTGGATGAAATGGTTTCAGCAATAACCGTACATTTGGGTTTAGAGGGAAAGCCATGAACCCCCGATGCACCATTAATTGGCCTTCCAGGGCCCAAGCCGCTGCCCGGGCGCACAGAGGACGAGCCGGGCGCTTGGCGAGAAAGGGCAGTTTTGGGAGTGCTGCCCAGCAGCGGTGCGCCCCCATTAGGTTTACTCGAGCCGGATACGCCTGGCGGGCGTGAGGAACCTGAGCTGATGTTCGAATGCCCAACGGCACTTGGGCGAGATGATGCCAAACCGGAGCTGCCAGAAGGTCGAAGGGATCCAGAATTACCAGAAGGTCGAATGGAAGAGGAACCACCAGTGGGTCGCATGGAGCTGGAACTCCCAGAAGAGGGCCGGGCCGAAGTAGACACAGAACTCCCAGAAGAGGGCCGGGCCGAAGTAGACACAGAGCCCCCTGATGGCCGGGTGGAGCCAGAACTGGATGGCCGTCCAGAACCGGTACCCGAGCTACCGGACGGCCGTGCAGGGTTCGTGGCACTGCTGGGCCGGGCACTCCCTTGGCTCTTCCCAATCACGCTGCCCATGCTTTCTGGCCGAGAAGATGAGTGTTTAACACCATGCTCCCTGACCGAAGGAGACTTAAGACTTCCGTTGGCAGGAGCCTTAGAGGCTTTGGAGTGGGAAGAAGACATGCTTTTCTCGGTTCGGTTTCCACCATCACCGGAAGACCTCTTGATTGTCCCGTTGTGGCCATTTTTTACCTTCTCAGAAGATCCCGATTTGGAGAACGTGCTGGATTTTTTGTCTTGGGACTTGGACTTCCCGTCCCCGGAATGGCTTCCTTTCGTAGAGGAATGTTTGTCTCCAGAGCTTTTACTGACCTTAACAATCTGACCGTTTCTCTTAACGTCTTTCTCCAAAGTCCGTTTTTCACCCTTGTGAGTTTTCCTCTCCAGGAACTCCAGCTCCCGCAGCTCCTCGGCAGTCCTGGGTCTTTCGTCGGATTTTTTAACGGGCTTCACGATTTCCACGGGCTCAAACTGTTTCTTCTGCGCAAGTTGTAGCAACTCGGCAAAGTTCATAGCCGGGGGCGCACCTTTTCTTACACTTGAGGACTTGGCCATTTTCTTGGGTGGTGGTTCCGGCTCTTCTTCCTCCTCGGACTCTGTCTGAGAATACTCATAGCGCTCCTCTTCGGTCATGTAGTCATCGGACCCGCCGTTCGCGTTCGGATCTCCTTGAGGACTGGAATGTCTTTTTTTCGGTCTGTCTTCAATAATGGGAATCCCGTTATAGCCCCTAAAATTGTCCTTTGTCCGTGAAGCCATTGCTCTGGCTTTCTTATCATGTTTGAGTTCTTTCCGTTTGGCCAGCAGTTCCTCTTTCTTTTTCTTCTCTTCAAGTTCTAGAACGTCCAAAACACATAAATAAAAATTACTTTACTGTAAATTAAAACGTGTAAACACGATAAAGAGCGAGACTAAAAATGAACGTGCGTAGCCAAAACGAGGATACCTTGCAGCCGCCTCTCCTCCTCTTTTTTCTTGAGGAAAGCCTGAACGGCCTTAGACTGGACACCTTTCACCTTTGGGACCTTCTTCGGGGGTCCCACTGCCAAGCTGTACCTTTTCTGAAGAAGGGGAGAAAATCGTTAACGTCATCAAAATCATTTTGTCAAGATTTATTTATTTTTTAAAAGTGCATTTTCTCAAGCCACAACAGGTTCAACTTACAGCCTGAAATTTATTTATATGATATATATATTATATAAATAAATTATTATATATATAAATAATATTTTTATTAATATATATATATATAATATATATATATATATATATATATATATATATGGTACTAATTGGTTCATTTTTGGTAGAAAAACAATAAATAATAAATTTAATGCAGAGTAAAAGAATTACAGGGTACAGGCGGAGGAATGAAACACACTGCATGCTGCAGACAGCTGAGTAAGAAGCCGCCGGGGATCGTCCGCACCGGGCTCCTCCGGTAAACGCAGAGATGCCGCAGCGCTTGGGTTTTATTTCACGAAGGATAATCGTATCAGAGGAGAGTCTTACAGGGTTACACGGAAGTCGTTATTCCCAGGATAAGGTATTAAAAGTTACATCAGCCATACGCTTTCTATAAAGGGAGGCTCCGTGCCCACTGGGACAGCGCATGATGAAACGGCAGAGACCACCGAGGAGATCCACCGGTAACAGCAGAGCACAACCAAGACCCTTAACAACCGGTCTGCTTATAAAAAGCTCGGGGGTTGTCGCCTTTATTCTCCACGTGCCCCCCCCCCCCCCGATCCGATCACCAGGGGCTTCCCCAACATCTGACGGACAGCTTAGTATCAAGCGGATAAATGATACAATGTGTTCTACGCAGCCTGCCACCATCTCAGGTAAATGCGAAGGCATGTCAAAAAGACGGGGGTGGGGAGGAAACCCCCCAAAAAAACAGAGCAAGTGAAACTAGCAAACAGGCATCTGCCACCTGCAGTAATTTTACATCATGAAACAACGAAAACGACTTTCTACAAAAGCACGAATTTGGCTGCAGCTTCCCGGCAGAACGCGTCGTCCTCCAACGCGATGAAAATCTATGAGATCAGGACGGCCGATAAACCCGCGGGAAGAAAAGTCTGCGGGGAAACGCATCATAAAGACAGACGCTTCTAAGAAGCTGTAAGATTCGCAAACGAAGAAGAGCGCTCCCATCACGCCCAGCCGCTCCCGGCACCGGATAACGTCAACCAACTGGGGGGGGGGATCTCTTTGCAGCATCCCGGACACCCAGGACACAAGTCACACAACGCATAGCGAGTCGAGAAACCCCGACGCACATATTCCGCTACAAACCGATTGTAATAATATGTGGGTTATATACCCGTTATCCTACTGTGCATTTGGTTGGATGGACATTTACATATAATAATAAAAAAATATTTAGATATTTATTAATATTTTTTTCTTTATTCAGACTGGCCCAGAAAAGTTTTGGACATTTTCCATGAGATATAATTGGTTGTCTTCGGAACGCGGGAACCCAGGAATAAAGGGGCCTGGATTCTGGAAATTAAAGAAAAAGTTTGGCGATCCCTGGCCCAAAAAACAACAATAAAAAGAATTCTTAAATGACGCTTAAGGGGTAACTCAATTATTCCAAATTAATTCTGATTAAAAGAATACCTGCAGTTACAGGGGGGGGGTGGCTTGGCTCGGGGCAACAGTTAATATTCTGTATCTGCACATTTTATAAATGTTACAGAATTTAGGACGATTTGTAAATCTTTCCACGCAAATAAAAACAAAAATTTCAAAACATCAAATGCTCCCCGACAATGGCGTTCCAGCTGTCGGAAGGGTGGGCCGCTGCGGTTGCAAAGGGTTAAAAGGGTGTTAATTACCAATAAGCGCCCTGTCGGTAGTTTTACTGCAGATATTTAGGCTTCAAGCACCAAATCTCAAAAGACAATGCATTTTTTTTATATTAAACGGTTACGGCTGCCATGTAAATCCTCCCGATGCCGTTTAAAGTGCAGAATAAATGTTTTTTTTTCCGTCATCATGGAAGGACCGGTCCGGCCGGTGCCGTCCTGGATGTCAGAGAGCCGGTGATGATCTGGATCTCTGGATTTTACCCTGAACGGGTTGCTAAGAGCCGGAGCGGCTAACAGATGATGTTGGAGTGTCAGCAGCTGACGATGCACTCCCATCCCCCCCCCCCCATCGTACGGCCATTCACTGCCTGCTCTCTGAGCCGCTCTCACTCCTCGTTCACTCGCTCTTAACCCCGCGCACTCCATGCCTTTCGCCAAGGCTTTGCCATCAGCTTTTACCTCCTGATACGAGCTGCTGCTAATACTTACCCCTGCCCCAGAGGGACACATGGGAAGTACCCCCCCAAAACCTTTTGCAGCCCCCTTCTTGATGGAAAGTTGGTTAATTTTAACCTTTTTGGTGCCAGTTACATCTTAGGTATTAGGCATGCATACCCCTTAAATCATTACCTCCTGTACCCCAAGAGCATGGACCTGCTTAATCCATCTCCCACCAGCACAAGCCCCTTGGGTGCAGCTGGGCCAGGACATATCGAATGACTAACTCTCCCGAGTACATACCCCTACACCCCACCTGTTACCCCTACACCCCACCTGTTACCCCTACCTCTCCGTCATACCACTTTCTGATCAGCTGTTCACCACAACCCTGTTACCCCTACACCCCACCTGTTACCCTACACCCCACCTGTTACCCTACCTCTCCGTCATACCACTTTCTGATCAGCTGTTACCCTACACCCCACCTGTTACCCCTACCTCTCCGTCATACCACTTTCTGACCACTGTTACCCTACACCCCACCTGTTACCCCTACCTCTCCGTCATACCACTTTCTGACCAGCTGTTACCCCTACCTCTCCGTCATACCACTTTCTGATCAGCTGTTACCCCTACACCCCACCTGTTACCCCAGTGCTCATAGTATACACCCCCACCCAGCCAACCGTAATCCCATATACCCAACACATACCCTTACACCTTGAGTACATCTCCCTGCCTGATAAGATGCAGCCTGTATATTGCCCCTGTTGCCCCAGCTGTTGGCTACCGAACACATATCCCTTCTACCCCAGTTAGCGTCCTAATACCTGTGGCTACCCTCCCCCATGCTGCTATAACCCTGTACACCCATTAGACCTGCCCCTGCTACCCCGGCTGGGGGGAGCCACAGCTTCCCAGACCCAGTGGCCCCTCTCCCTCCACGTTAGGAACCCAGGCCCTCCTCTCCCAGCTGCACTCCGCACTCACCACGCCGCCCTCCGCCTGCTTGCTGGCCGCCACCTTCAGCACGCTGTCGAAATCCATTTCGGATCCCCGGAGCAGCAATGGCCGCAGCTTTCAGCTGAGCGAGCCCTCCGGGGAGCTGTATGACGCACTTGGCTGCCAGAAACTACTAGATCGCAGAGACTCAAGCGCATCATCACTACATGGCACGTCACTTCCGCCCACACTGAGGCACATCCGCCCGGGGCTTGCCAGCTGGCGATATCACGTGACTACAGCTGGAAGGTTACCCGGGATACAGTACGGCTCCAGGGCGGCCATCCTCAGACTGTTATATAACTGGTGTCATCGCAGGCCTTTGCCTGGTGTAATAACCCATATTCGACACAATCTCCTGCCTGCCAGCTTGGCAGCAGCGCTTCAGCCAATCAAAAGGTAAGTTGCACTCGGCCAGCCAATCAAAATCTAAAGAAGGGACAGTTCGTTGCTAGGAGAAATACCACAAGCCCCTAATGATCAACTCTTAAAGGGATACTCACCCATTTCCTCAACCAATGAATGGAATCTTGTATAAAACAGATTTATTCCACTTTCCTAGCTTTTACATAAAATAAATCCCTTTAATAAAACTGCCTATTACTTGTGCTTGCTGTTTATCGTGTCATGTGATCCCGGAGAACAGGAAGATGGCTGCCACCGCGGCGCACGCATAAATCAGATCCCCCATACACATATGACTTATTTAAATCTTTAATCACCGCCATTTAGGTTTATTGAGAGTACGGAGCAGAAAAAAATGAGTGATTTAGGAAATTTGTGGAGTCGCTTTAAATTATCGCCACGCGATCTATTCCTGTTCTACGAACATATCCTCTACGATGCCGGTTAAATATCCAGACGATGATCTCGTTCTCGATGAATGTGCTCATTTCTCTGGCATTCATGGGGTTAATTAAAATACTTTGGTAGTTTTACGAGTCTGTAATTTGGTGAGTAATGCAGGCGAGGTGCGACTTTCTTTGGAGTCGTATGTTTTAGCCAAGCTAGTGTGTATTATCATCCAGCCTTCCTATAAACCGACCCATACCCCCCCTGTCCTTCCTCATACTCCCCCCATGTCCTTCCTCGTACCCCCCCGTGTCCTTCCTCGTACCCCCCCGTGTCCTTCCTCGTACCCCCCTGTCTTCTCGTACCCCCATGTCCTTCCTCGTACCCATGTCCTTCCTCGTCCCCCATGTCCTTCTCGTACCCCATGTCCTTCCTCTATCCCCCATGTCCTTCCTCGTAATACCTCCCGTGTCCCTTCCTCGTACCCCCATGTCCTTCCTCGTAACCCTCCATGTCCTTCCTCATACCCCCCATGTCCTTCCTTACACCCCCCATGTCCCTTTCCTCTCCCCAGTACCCTGCTTACCCCCCATGCCCTGAATGTTTGCTGGGTATGAGAGGATCGCAGGGTTCCAAAGCCCTAAAAGCCCCGATAATGTGTATAGAAACAGCAGGAAATGGCTAACAGGGGTAAATAAAAGACATGATTCTTCTTATAAATGCCTAACTTAGTTACACAAATAGCCCCGCCCTCAGCCACCCCTCTAACCACACCCCTAAAACAAAAGCGCCCAAATATGGCCACGTGGAAAATGTCAGGGGGGGGATTGTCTTCTTAATAGTGTTTTAACAATTTAGGGAACATTCTGAGCTCTCATAAACAAAGAGGCTCTGGATTCACGAATACAGAACGTGGAACGCGGACGCCTTGCGCAGAACCCAACTTCCTTTTAAATTGAGAGACCAACTGTGCTCAGTGGCGGATTTCTCTCGGCCTAAGCCGGTCTCCTCCTCTGTGCCATGACTTCTTTTGAGCCCCAGGATATGACATCATATCATAAATGCATGTAGCGCCTTTTAACGCATCATATGAAGGCTGTACCTGCTCATCACATCCCTCCATAGTGTTACTGCACACCTCCCAACTTCTATCCTCGGCCAATCGGCATACAGGGGGGCGGAGCTTGGGAAGCACATCCCGCTCTCCCGCGGAGCTCTACCTGTGCCGTGGATATAGAGGCAAAATCAGGACTGTCCTGCACAAAGCGAGACAGTGGGGAGGCCGGTTGGGGAAATCAGTGACCTTTTAAGCGACCCATTGAGACGTCACTGTGTTGTGCGTTAACCCTTTAAAGGGCTCGCAGTCCGCATGCAAATCAACCGAAACTCTTTTTCTTTTGATACTTTCGACTCTGCAGCTGCCGCCCGGCGCGTTTTCAGTCTTACGCCCTTTGGGACTATTTTTTTGGCGTTTAACCCGAGCTTCGCGCTATGAGGCTCCTGCCTCGGATGTGAACATTTTGCATATCGGTTAAAAAGTAGTGAAGAGGACAAAAAAACTGAAAATATATTCTGCTGCTTTAGATTTTTTGGGGGTATTGTGAATTTTTGCCTATTTTCTGTCTATTGTTTAATCACGGACAATATTCAGTATTTTTTCATTATTTCTGATACTTCTTACAATGTAGCAGAAATCATGTGGGGCAGAGATGATGTCACTGGTTGCACACCCCCTGGGGTGCATCCATACGGTTGCCACTGCAGCACTTTCAAGGCTGGATTCTACTGCCGGTGATAATTTTTTATTTTACATAAATTTGGGTAGAAATAAAAATACAAAACAGCGACATATGTTATCTCAGGAAGTAGAATCAAGACTATGAAGCAGCGATATATACTAATATTAAGTACTCGTTAATAATGGTCTTCCACAGAAATGCTTAATAAAAATGGAAAGTGACCTTAAATATTATTTATTTTCAAATGAATCTTTAAATTAAATTTTAAAAAATGCAATATTCTTTTACTTGTCCTGTTTTGTTCATTGGCCACCAGGGGGCGCTCAATAGCGGATAATACGGTAATACTTTTCTAACCTGAAATAAAATGTATTTAAGTACAGGAGGTAAAATGCTTTTAATTGATTTATTTTAATGAATTTTAATTTTATTTGTAACTGTTGCACTCTTCATAGAAAAGATCTCTCTTACAGTGCTATATAGTATCCCTTTGTACAGCACCGCTGAATATGGTGGCGCTATATAAATAAATATTATTATTTTTTTACCGTTTAGTTATATAGCGCCAACAGTTTACACTGCGCTTCTTGCAATTCATATATTCAAGAGGTCTGACAAAACTAGAACTAAGATAAACCGAGAGGGCTCGGCTCGCAAGCTTACAATCTAGAGATATGGTAAGCATGAAACTAATATCTACGCATTTAATCAATAGCATATCAGTAGTGTAGGTGGAGTAAGAATAATGAGGACTGTGTTATCACCATAGCAACAGATAGAATGTTAGAACCATTCTTGTGGTTGTTTTGGTGATAGGACCAACTTTGCACAAAAAACACTTTTTTTTATAGCGCCCTTCCCCCATTGGGATCATTCTCGGAGTCCCCATAGTTTACAGCACAATAACCAGCGCTGGTCTCGGATGACCCCGCCAGGGTTTTTATAACGCTGACACAGCCCATTCCTTGCAATCATCATCTGTCAGCGGATGATTGCCTTAAAATGCGAAATCATCCCCTAAAACGCGTGACGTCCGCGATTTCGCAAAGAAAGGGAAGTAGAGATATTTCAACGGTTAGACACACAGTTCCAAAAATAGAAGGGCATGCGATCAGGTGGATTCCTCGTCTGAGGGCTTAGGGCTTCTGGGTTCAAATATCAATAAAGGGTCATGTTGGGTCAGAAATGTATTTAATAAAGAAAGTAGTAATAAATAATCTATAGTTAGATTTATTGGCGGTCCTGATACATTATAATTTATAACACGAGATTCCATCGCTCGTATCATCGAATATTAACAGGAATGATTTTTAGTTATAACAGATGCTCCCTACAGGGCCAGGATGATCTTAAGTTTCCCAATTTTAAGCGGTTGTGGTCACCCTAGCCGCGTACCTACATTTAAAAAAATAAATAAATGAAAGCCCCAGAATGCGTTTTATTAAAGCAAATTTCACGTTTCAGTATTTTTTCATGATTTCTGATACTTCCTACAATGTAGGGCAGAGATGATGTCATTGGCTACACACCTTCTGAGGTGTGCATCCATACGGTTGCCATTGCAGCAGCTTTGAGGCCGGATTCCCTAAATAAATAAGGATCAGACATTGTGCCACAAGAAGCAAAGCTCCATACGACCGTCATTTGGCTATACGCATGCTACGCTTTGACTATACATGCGGTTTAGAGCTCAGGGAGGAGAGGATGTTATGCCTTTTATTACCCTGTATTAGAATACAGGGTAATACAGTGAGGGTATTAAACATGCATGGGATAGACATACGGCTCTTGAATCTAAGACGAGACCAGCGACTGATTAAGGTTTGAGTCTTTACAGCAGGAGAAACGGCCGACTAGACGGTGGCCGATCTGACGACAAGGAAAGATACCGATATCCTTCAACCACCACCCTTTCCAGGTGTTCCTAAAAGGAACTAGGTTGTCACCCCCAGCAGGACCCTACTCGATATCGTCACCGGATTATTTCAGCCTTTATGATGTCATGCCTGCCGTCCGACCTCATTAATGAGCCCTCTGTCTCTGAACGGGTCGTGACTCCGAGCTACCGGACTCTCTTTACGAGAAACCCCATTGTTCACTTTTGAGTCATTGCTAATGTATTCTCCCGGCCCTGGAGGGTTACAGTACGCACGCAAACGAAGGCCTCCTGCAAATGAGTAGACGGAGTATTCAAGCAAATATGTCATATTAGTCCCCGTGGAGAGGATAATTTAATCGACATGCAGATATCTCGTGGAGTCTCAAATCCCGCAGCGCTCTTTTCCATAGCAGGCGTCGCGCATGCTGTATATACCTTGTTCCAATCACTTAGTGAGTTCCACTGCGGAGACGGGCAGACTGCGGCACGCTGTGGCTCCATCGCATCACCGCAGAACGCACCTACCCTATGACATCGTATCCCTGAATAGGATTTATGAATGGATACAATGTTTAGGCACCAAGAACAGAAGGAAAATGTTTATTTACCAAAACAACAGTATTTAATGAAAAATATTTACAATAAAAATGTATTAATTTATTTAGAGTCGCGCCAGCTTTAAATTATCCTTGTGTAAAGGACATTCCATTGTAATGCTACATTTTTTATATATATTACCGTATAGTGTGAGTATAAATTGGCAAAATATTAGATATGAATATATATTCCTCTATTTCATATATCTATATATTTGTATAATTAATATTTTAATAAAGTTCTATATATTTATGAATTCATAAATAAAATATATTATTGTGTACATATAAAGTGGTAAAATATTAAATATTAATAAATATATATCTACATATTATATATTAATAATATATTAATATTTTTCTGTAAATGTATTTATTTTATAATAATATATTTATAAATGAAATAAACATAGAAAATACAATATTTAATGATAAGCGGAACTTGAATATATTGTCCTTTTCTGTACAATGCACCTGATATTAAAATATTGCAAAGATTCATTATTTGGCGGATTGGCCTTGGGGTGGCATGTTGTATTTTGGGGTATTATGTTATCACTAGAGCACCTTTTGGCCTCTAGAGCAGGGTCAGCTGATGGGTACCTCCAGATCTTGTAGAATTCAGGTTTCCATGGTTACCATACACACTTTTTTTTTTAAATAGAATATTGGCTAAGAGTTCCGAAACTTGTAGTTCCAGAAATCACGGAATGATTCAATCCGTAATGTATTTCCGTGAAAAGTAACGTCACCTTGGTTTATGATCTCACACGGTGCAAAGTGCTAATTATTCATAATCCGATACATAAAAAACATAAACCATCATTATTTTGGGTGGTGCTCTTTCTTGGCCACCTTTAGCAAAAACAGAAGATTTGGGTCATCAAAACAATTCACCATTATTGTTGTTCAAGGAGCAGCGGTGATACAACCCCCCCCCCCCTCTAAGAATTAGATATTATTTTATGTCCTCTTGGAAGTTCTTTGTCCAAAATAAGTAAAACTGTAGCGGGATCCGTGCATGAAAGACAAATTTGAGGATTAGGTTTCTCGGGTGCAGCGCAGGCTCTCGGCGAAGCACATAATGATCTCCTGTTCTGCACTGCAGCCGATTCCCAAGAGCCGCACATAATAGCTTAGATATACCGAAGGATAGATTTATCAAATTCCAGAGATCCGGAGAATTCAGCAGAGTTTTAGAAGCCGCGGCGGGGCAGACAAAATTGCCAGTCGAGTACAAAAAAATCCAATTGTTCGTTTGTAAAATTTGGAATTTAATAACATACAAAAATCATTCAAAAAATAAAAAATAATAATAAAACGAATAACAATAATAAATAAATATATAAATAACTATATAATAATGTATAATAAATAAATATATAATAACGATATAATAATGTATAATAAATAAATATATAATAACGATATAATAATGTATAATAAATAAATATTATAATAACGATATAATAATGTATAATAAAATATAAAAACTATATATTACCGTAATATAAATAAATTTATATATATATATATTGCAGAGTGTTTCTATCAGTCTGAAGAACAGGAGACCAATAATGGGGTTCAGCAACACTCGGGGTTCATTATAGGGGTGCGACAACACAGGTAGCACCCCGAATCCCGGCAAACCTTGGAACTTTAAGGTTCAGATATAACCCCTTTAACAGCCCAAGTTTTTTGTTTTCGGGGCAACCAAATAGTTCTAACGGTCTTTATGGAAACCATGACTTGTCAGGAGTTAAAGCCATTGTGAATGAAGTCACCTGTTTTCAAGCAGGGATTTCAGTTGTGATATAGCAGTAAGAAAAGGATATCATTAAATCAGATGAGAATAGGAAGAAGTCACCTCAAAACCGTGTGACCCTGAGAATCTGCCAATTCACCCTGGCACCCATAGACCGGGGTAAAAACCCAGAGACTTAGGGACTCACCCTGCCAAAATCCAGCTGCCAACACACCGTGTCTCTTCCCTGGTCCTCCGGGTCTGTCATCACTTTGCACTATTTAGTGAATACAACCCTTTATAGCGCCAGGCAGACCAAGCAGTGCCCACGGGGTGCAGACCTCCAGAAAGCTGATACAAGACCCACCACCTAGAAATAAAACCTCACGGTTTACAGATAAGAGATGTTTCATTCATGTTTAGAGACGTGATTTTATCTTAATAGGCGATGTAGCAACAGATATATATTTTTTTGAATTTGGGTTTTTAAGTGGTTTTATAGAGCATTTGCTGCATTCTGGAACCTTTTCAACCCATTCCCTTCTGGATCAGCCTGCCATGGACTCCTGGCTCCTTCCCAGCAGCGGGAGGGTTAAAGTCGATATCTCTTGCCAGGAATAGCTCCATATTGATTACCATCAGCAACCTTGGCGTTTTTCTTCCACTGTCTGCCCTTGGGACCTAAAAACACAGAATATGATGGGCAAATCAGGGCCGATTAACCCGCCTGGTCTGCTCATTCTCCTGTCCACCAAGAAGCCAGAAGAAATATCTCATAGTTGGGTATTCTTCAGACCATGACATTGTTTTTTCTCCTGGAAGGATTGTTCCAGGATTGTTTGGTGGGCATTGTAGTGACATTAGGACCTTCGCCAATGTCTGTTGTGCCACAAAGAACGTGGCCAGGTCTTTACACGGACACAGCCTCACACCAAACCACGTAATATGGGTTGTGACGCTACGTGATGCCACCTTGGCCAGGCAGAGGTCATTGCTAATGGATTTATAATGTGGGCCGGTCAACCGCCATCTTTCCAGAACTTAACATGACTATAAAATGTCTATTTCTGGGGTCATTTTAGGAGATCCATCACCTTTACAGAGGGGGTATCCATCTTGACCTGACTTTAGTAAATATCTCTCTCCATTCATTTATTGAGTGGGCCAGATGGAATCCGATGAATTGACCAAACCTGGTTAAACTGTGAGGTTCTCGACCGTGAAAACCCAGACTCTCTCCAGCTGCTCCGACTGCCTAGGCTGCCCATGGCTGCCATTGCTTTGTGAAGCTGGTAGAGATCTTCCTCAGAAAGAGTTAAATTTTCCAGACAGCAGCAGAAGAATCTGTTAGTGGTTGGATTCCTCTTATGACCCCTTTAGGGTAAAACTATATTGAAACCCAACATCGATAGGCAGTTAATTATCTTATTAATCAATTGGCTAATTAGAAGAGACTGTGGTTCCTGTACAAGCCCATCACAAACATGGTCTTCATGACCTCGCCTGCTATTGCTAGATTAGGATTATGATGCACGGTACCTATAGAATGGGCATGCGGTGGTAATTTTATAAGTAGTGGGGTAAGTGATGTCAGAATGGTGACATTTATTAATTCAACGTATGTTCCGCCCTCTCCTGGAACTGGTCTGACCCTGGAGGCCATGTTGGACGTTGGCCAATGTCCTCATAAAGGGGTACTGGTAATTTTGGGAACCTGTTCCATTAACAAAGGGGTAAAGGCTAGATTAGACCCCGATGTCTGTTTCTCCATTGTCTCCTTCTACTGGTTTGAAGGACATTGATGTTTACAATACATTGTTTCAAATCTACAGCCGACAAAGCCTCCTTTCAGAGATATTAACGTAAGCAGCGCTAGATTTTATTTAATTTAATAAAAATATAGAGTTTTACAGACAAAATCCTTCAGTAATTTGTCTTCCAGGGCAGGGAGCTCGTCATGACGTAGGATGCGACCATCCGGCTACTCCTCGATCTGTCATGGTGAGACTGTTATGGGTGACCCTCTTCATCCAGGGGTAATAGACAGGGTCAGGCCCGATGGGCTCAGCGGGCAGAGCCACGCACTGACCCGATCCGCTGCAGTGGCCGGTGGCCGGTGGCTGGATATGCTGCATGAGCATAAGAACGACCTTTGTTATCAGGCGGCAGCAGGCCTTAAAGCGCCATGACCGCTTTGTGATCATCAGTCCAGCCGTGGACGGGGTATATAAATAGGGAAATGGGAATTTGCCCCTGTGTGGAATGTTTTTTTTTTAATTTACTGCAGGGAATCGTTGCAGACCCTCAGGATGTGATAAAGGGGACATCTTGTATTTGCCTGATGGTGCTATACAGAGGCAGGGCCCGAGCAGCCACATGTTTGGCTCTGTGTTACTGGGTAGGAGGAGATGGGTATTCCTTTGCCTCACCTGTACTCTCCGGCACCCTCCTGCCCCTCTCCCCACAGAATCTGAATACAAATACTGGGGAGAAAAAAAACATACAGTGTGAAATACTCCACTCCTATACTCAGATTCAGGTTTTATGGCTCACATACCCCTGAGTATCGGATGCCAGTGGGCGCTGGGTATACAGGCTGGGTATTACATGCAGTGGGCACTGGGTATACAGGATGGGTATCACATGCAGTGGGTGCTGGTTATACAGGCTGGGTATCACATGCAGTGTGGTGCTGGGAATATACAGGCTGGGTATTTCATGCAGTGGGCACTGGGTATACAGGCTGGGTATTTCATGCAGTGGGCACTGGGTATACAGGCTGGGTATTTCATGCAGTGGGCACTGGGTATACAGGCTGGGTATTTCATGCAGTGGGCACTGGGTATACAGGCTGGGTATTTCATGCAGTGGGCACTGGGTATACAGGCTGGGTATCACATGCAGTGGGCACTGGGTATACAGGCTGGGTATCACATGCAGTGGGCACTGGGTGTACAGTCGGGGTATCGCATGCAGTGGGCACTGGGTATACAGGCTGGGTATCACATGCAGTGGGCACTGGGTATACAGTCAGGGTATCACATGCAGTGGGTGCTGGGTATACAGTCTGGGTATCACATGCAGTGGGCACTGGCATAGCTGGGTCTCTGGCAGAATTGCGGCATGAGACGGGTTAACAGATGTACAACTGAAAAGCTGAAGCTGCAAGCCCCGCCCTCCGTGACGTCTCCGCATTCTAAAATAGAATACAATAACAATCCGCAGCCGGGATCTGGAGGGATCGGGACCGCACACCGGGGAGACACACCGGGACCGGGGACACACCATAGGCACACACCGGGCCCGGGACACACCGGGATCACGCGCCAGCCGCAGACATGGTGTCTCCAGTCACTGTGGTGAGTATCAGATTATTTACATTCCATCGGGGTAAATAGGGCAGAATGCGGGGTGCCAGCCGCACAGGGGGCACATGCCAGGGGTATCACACAATGCCCCGATGATAAGCTCTGCAAATTCATCAGATCCGTCCCTAAAGCCTCTGAGTGATGGGAGTTTCCCAGCTGTCACTACCCCCTGTCTGTCTCACAATGTGCAGGGGGCTGTGTGTGTTGGGGGGGGGGGGCTGGTGTGTTGTGGCGGTGGGCTGTGTGTTGGGGGGAGGCTGTGTGTGTTGGGGGGGGGCTGTGATTGTTTGGGGGGGCTGTGTGTGTTGGGGGGGGCTGTGTGTGTGTGGGGGGGCTGTGTATGTTGGGGGGCTGTGTGTGTGTATCGGTACAGCAGTGTGTGTGTGTGGGGGGGAATGTTTGTCTAACTGTGGGGGGAGGGCTGTGTGTGGAGTCTGTGTGTGTGTGTGTGTGTGGGGGGGTGTTTGTGGTTACATTGTGTGGGCGAGTCTTGTGTGTAGCGACTGTGTGGCAGTGGGGGGGGCTGTGTGTGTACCTGGGTGTTATGGGGGGGGGGATATGTGATGCCTCCATCCATTTGGTGCAGTGGCTGAGCCCAGTGTGTGTACTGTTTTTTGTGCCCTTTGTGTGTTGTCTGGTGGTTGTTGCTTTGCAGTGTGTGTTGTGTATTGCTGTGTAGTGTGTGTTGTGTATTGCTGTGTAGTGTGGCAGTGCCCTGTGTGCTGGGTATGTGGGCATCACATTGTGTCAGGTGTATTCCTCTGCACTTTGCGCCCTGACTTTGCATTGTGAGCTTTACTTAGTATTGTCTATTGTTGGAGCAAATTGTGTAACCTGTCATATTTTGTGTTTTATTCTGTATCGTATTGTTTGTTTGGCAGTGTGCTGTATTTTTGCATTTTGTCATGTATTGTGTTGGATGAGCATTGTATTAGGATGCATTGTGTGTTGTGTTATTGGCTGTGCCTTGTGTCTTGATATATATTGTGTTATTGGGTGTGTATTGTGTTATTGGGTGTGTATTGTGTTATTGGCTGTGTGGTTTGTCGGGATGTATATTGTGTGCTTTGGCTGTGTGTTGTTGTGTTGGCTGTGCATTGTGTTATTGGCTGTATATTGTGTTCTTTGGCTGTGCTTTGTTGTCCGTTGTGTCTCACATTTGAAAACATCAGACACGTGACTCTGTGACATGTGTGTTTTTGTGCTGCTCTGCAGTCCTGCCCCGGGGAGGGCTTTACCCACACAGAGTGCAGGGCCCGGAGTATTATACAGCTATTAACCCTTTAAGTGCCAGAACACAATAATAGGTCAATACATTAACCTGTCGCTGCCCCCCAGCCGCTGTGTGTGTAATGTTGTGTGTGTATTTCACTGTCCTCATGCCGGGTGATTGTGTAACGGAAGCGAACAGGTGAGCCGACCCCCGTTGAAAGTGCAAACGTCCCCCCTTGTGTTAGAAAAACGACACCGTTTGTACGCCACCGTTTGTATACCCAGTGCCCACTGCATGTGATACCCCGACTGTATACCCAGTGCCCACTGCATCTCGGTGTGCAGGGGGATTACCGACTAATCCCGTATGGAAGTTCAAGAGTTAAAAAAAAGAAACTATGGCTAGATTTAACTCCTGCATGCCTGGGGGGGGGTTTGCATTACAAATACAATATTATCACCATAGCAACCAATGGAATTTCTCTACTGGTTGGACCATTCCATTAGTTGCTATGGAGATTGGACACCTTCTTCCAAAATTTGCACCCATGTCTAACCCTCGCTCGCCTACGGATGGCCCGAGACCTTTGGGGGGCTCGTTGTGCATGTTATCCGTGTTCTAAAAAGCATTTGAGTTAGGAGGTCATCTCAGGACCTGACCCTAAGAGTTCGCAACGTCTTCTTCTCTAAATAGCTGTCCGGCGCGGCAGGAAATGAAGGAGTTAATTTAGCACCTTGGAAATGTAGAAGACGATCTCCATTCACGTGACGAGATCCGCATTGAGAAATGTCAGTTCGCCCTTTGGCACAGTTTCCCCTCCTGCACAGATAGACGGGGAGGACCGCAGCGACCCGGAGTCCTTCGTTTCAGGACTCCAAACGTGTTGTCATCATCAGATTCTCACCGCAATGTAACAAAGTCACAAAAGATACTGCAACATCAGCAACAATGTTACCTTGTGACTCGAAAGGCCAAGTAGAGTTCTGTGGGGACAGGAGAGGTTGGGAGAGATCCCCACTGATGGTCCAGAGCCACCAAGATTGGCCATCAAAAGTCTGGTGGGGTTCCTACCATGGGTGGACCTTCCTCAGACCCCTCTGGGTTCAGCTTATACTCATTTACTGAGTGCAGATGGTCTCAGTAGGATCTTGTAGGATCTTGTATGATGTAACGTGGTGATGACCCACGCTGAAGTCACAGGAGGTGGAACCCACCAGATCAGCTCGATGGAGAGTTTTATCTGAGCAGTGGAGGCCTTGTGTCTCAAAATACATTTTATTAACTGTCAAGGAGATTAAGATGGAGTGCAGTGAGTTTTTTTTCCTTAGTAAATGTGAAAGAGAAGGCGGTAGATAAGTGGAAGATCCTCCCAGCAGAGGTGGTAGAGGGTAATACAGTGAGGGTATTAAACATGCATGGGATAGACATCCGGCTCCTGTATCTAAGACGAGACCAACGACTGATTAAGGTTTGAGTCTTTACAGCAGGAGAAACGGGCGACCAGACGGGGGCCGAATGGGGCCGATCTGCTGACGGGTTCTAGGTTTCTAGCACAAGTCTAAGAGTTTGAGCCTTAATTTCTAAACTTAATTTTAATAAATTAATATTTTAGGGAAAAAGAAAGAACCGAGAAAGTAAACAAACCGTGAGTCCAGATAAGATTATGAGTATGGGGGGTGTGTGGGGGGTAATGTCTCTGACCTCCAGCCCTCTAATATATCCGCTGATAACAAAATCAGACTGAACGCCGGCTACTCGCAGTGATGGAGCTGAGTTGAAAAGTAATTTGCAGTTGAAGGTTGAAATCCAAGTAAAATTCCTTGCATGGGAAAGCAAATGTAATATGGAACTGCCTCCCAGCAGAAGTGGTAGAGGGTAATACAGTGAGGGTATTAAACATACATGGGATAGACATACGGCTCCTGAATCTAAGACGAGAACAACAACTGCGTCTTTACAGCTGGAGAAACGGGCAGCATAGACGGGGGCCGAATGGGGCCGATCTGCCGTACGTAACTCAGGCAGATGAGTTGCCGCTCCATTGTACTTTGTCCAAAGACTATGATTCACGTCCTCGTTTATCACCGACGCGTTTCTCCGTGCTGTAAAATTGGGTTTTTACTGACTTGTTTTGCTTTGTCCAGCATCACATGATCCCCGTTGCAGAGCGAAAGCAGCGTGTCTGCGCATGCCCACCGCAAAAAAGTCCTAATGTACCACCTCGGCTAAAGAATCTCCTGCGCTGGTAAACACGGCGCGGTTGATACGCGGCTCTCTCGCTTATCAGGAGGAAATTTTAGGAGCTTGGCCGGCAGCCAGCCATTGTGACGCTCGGCTTTCCAGGCCTCTTGATAAAACCATTAAGCTAATTGCTCAGCTTGCTCCTGAACTTCAAACATTTTATCAAACCCACCCACCTTATCTCCTCCGTCCTCCCCGCCGCGGCCCAAACCATTTAACGTGATTATTCTTTTAATGGGTATACTGGTCGGGTTATTAGATCCCCAGCGGGTTACTGGGACGATCGTTTTTCCAGTAATTCTCAGGAGTAGATCTTTGAAAGGTTCTTCACCAGTTCCCACCCAACCACCACCACCGGTTCAGGTAGAGCATGACCCATGGAAGCCATCAGAACCAGGGTCTTGCGCATGTACGGTCATTAGGAAGATAAGTTTATCGATGCTGATGGGATTTGGGTCTAAATTCCCTTCGTTGATTAGTTTTGCATTTTACCTGTGAAAAGAACTTTTTTCACCAACATTGGAATGGTTTTAAGAAGAAGGAGAAAATGTTTTTCAATCGTCCGGTTTTGGGGGACAAAGTTCTAAGGATAGAACCTCCACCAAAGTGAAGAACACTTCACCAAAGTGAAGGAGTACAGGAAGAATCCAGGGAGGGTGGAAATGCTGTCTATAAGACTGTCCTCTGCTGAGATCTCTGGAATTGTAGTCATTCTGGACCAAAGTCAACCCACGGGGGGGGGGTTTCCTCCTGGAGACCCAGGCGAGTCTGAACCTGCTTAGCATCATTACCGTGACTCGTTAGCCCTCATGCTTGTTAACGCCATTTAATTAGTATTTCCGTCAAGTTTTATGAACATTCTCTTTGTTCCACCGCGTTAAACGCGTGACCCGAAACGCTGACAAAAAAACCCAAAACGCCTCCGTCCTTGGCCCCCCCTAATAAAGTATTAAGTAAAAGAAAGAAAAAGTGTCAAGAAGATTAAGGAGTTGGAATGTAAAGTATTAGAATTCCAAGAAAAAGTCCTTAATGTCCTCTGAATGTGGCAAAGCTTGGAGGAACCACATGCTGGGGTCTCCAGAGCTGAATGGTTAGATGTTCTGGGGGCTTCCTAGACATTCAGTGTCCGATCACTACGTGGAACGTAATAGGTCGCGGGGAACTTGGGGCAATTCCTGGGTTAATGGCAAACAGTAATAGGGAATCTTAACCTACTTCTGGTCTGGTGGTAGATGTAGGAGGTCTTTCAGGGTCTAGGTGGTCTTCTCTGGTGGGCATGTTGTGGTCTCCCTAACTTCTAGATGGCCAGTGACTTCTAGAAGGTCATCCAACCAAGAAGACTCTCAATAGCTTGTCGTCAGATCAATGTTCAC